>JADBJO010003030.1:65000-75000 GCA_016801955.1 Conus betulinus | reverse complement strand
GAAAACTTTGCGCTATATATGAACCTAATAACGACAAAGTTCAATAAGCCACGCAGTTTCTGATTCCATTTCTTTCTGTTAAAGTCTACTTCATCTACCATACAAACAAGATCAGTGTTAACAAAGCGAATTTTGGGCTGTCTCCACGACAGTCACGAAACAGCATTTTGTGCCGAATAAGCATGCATCACTGTATGCCTTGTAGTTCCCGTCTGACTTAGAGCAATGTCACTTTGACGCCCAGAGATGTAGTGAGAAAATCAGTGTCAAAGCTGTTCCACAGGTGACCTCGTTTCACGTGTTTGTGTGTGTGTGTGTGTGTGTGTGTGTGTGTTTTCTTGTATTTCGCATTGTAACCAATGGACAATGCCGCTGGTAGACACATGGCGACTTCGCTTGACAATCAAATAGCAGACGAGGACTGGACAGACCCGTGTCAGATGTTTAACGTGATGAAAACTTTGTTTCGAACTGGTTTATTTCATTGCGACCGAACTAGCAGGGCACAATATTGAAGATGGAGAGAAACTGAAGCCAGAAACCAAACCAGCCGATCTTACTGATAATCCTTTGTGTGCACCAATTGAACGGCCGACAGTACAGAGCAATCGCTTGAACGTCGTATGCTAATTCGTCGTGTGACATACCGAAGAGGACTTCCATGGACGCGAGGACTCGCGAGATGGTTAGCTTATTCTAGCGGCGATGTAAGAGGCGAGGGGAGTTAAAGAAGCAGAAGCAAAAAATGTTCGAGTTCACGATGTGATTACTTGTTGTGGCTCTTCTTGTTGTTGGAGGGTTGTGTTTTTTTTTGATCGCTTTCTGCACCAATCAGAGAAGGTTTCATATTTTCGTGTATTAATCACAGGACGCTACGCCCGTCGGCCATTTTGTATGGATGTGTTCACTCACACATACACACACAGAGCTCACACACACACACACACACACACACACATCAACCTCACCCTATCATTCCTCCTCCTTTGCCCTCCCTGTCACCCGCCTCCAATCTATTCAACCAAACCGAACAGCGAGTCACAGCGTTGCCGCCAAAAAGGGAAGGGAGCTAACTCATCCGTCAGTCGTTAAGTCACTCCTGACGACATCTCGCTCCATTCCAACTCAGACGAAACAGAAACAGGGTCACCCCCACTTCTCAGACCCTCACACCCGCTCTGTCAATGTGTTATCCTTTAAGCTGGCGGTACTCTAAACAGACTCCTTCGCCCCTCTTTGCCCGGAGAGGCGGCAGAGGAAACGAATCGAGTGACAGAACGACGCTGAAAAAAACCACCAATGGAACGTCTCCACGACATTCCAGCTGGCGCCCTCTGTGGCAGTGCTCTAGACACTAACATTGCAGTGTTATTCTACACGCGACCACCCTCACAGGGCCTTTCAGGGCTGTTACAGTTTTCAGGACTATTGTAACATGGAGAAAGAAATGCAGTCTTGTCCTGAACAACAACAAACACAGATTAGTAAGAAAATAAGACGATCACGGTAATCAATTACAGCATGACTAAATCACCTACATTCTTAATGCGGATGAAATTAGACCATGCTTGATTTTTCAATCCCAGATTTAAAAGAAAAGGAAAAGAAATTTGCAAACAAAAATCCAGTTAAATGAGAAGGGAAAAAAAACAGTAAAAAGACAAAATGGTAAGCAACCACCACGGAATAGACAGTGACCACTCAAATTGGTGAGTCTATTTTTACTATTGAGGTGCCAGGTGAAACACAACAACAACAACAAAAGAACCCTGACAAGTTGAATTGTGCAATATGGACAGTCAGTGACCACTCAAATTGGTGATTCTGTTTTTGCTATAGAGGCGTCGGGTGAAACAGCAGCAGCAAAAAAAAAAAAAAAAAAAAAAAATAAAAACCCTGACATTTTGAATAGTGTAATGAGAATGAAAATTGAAAGAGATTGTGTTTCATGACAAGATAGATGCATTGCTCACGAAGACAAAAAAAGTACGACAGTTAAGAAAAGTTTTTGTACACCCAGTTCTTATGGAACAGGAAGTACTTTACAATGGGAACGAAGAAATGCTGTCTGTCTGTCGGTGTGTCTGTCCGCGGTCAAAATCTGTTCCACTCGCTCCAGACAAAACCTCTGGGCCGATCTTTCTGAAAATTTGTAGGTATGTCCATCATGGACGACGGATGATGGCCGATGTTTTATTTGACCAGAATAGCCGTTACTAACGGCTGCAACGACCCAAAAAGGTTTTTCTTCTTTATGGAACATCTCAGTGACGAAATACTACATTATGACACAGTTTGATTGTGACGTCAAATACATTATGACACATGTTTGACTGTGACGTTTTTCAGGAAGATAACTGGGAGTACGTTTAAATGCTTTGCATCTTGTTCTTTTTTTTTAATGGCAGCGTCAAACAAAACGACAGTCAAGAGAAAATTACTATCCCATCATTTCAAACTTTTCCCACTACTTTTCATTTTGTTTATAAACAAGCCGCCACGGGTAAGGAGGAAAGAGAGTCACAAGGGATCTATTTTCAAAAGGTGGAGACAATTTGTACAGAATACACGGCGTTGCTTTGTGGAAATCATTCATGAACTGGCAGAAACATTTTTTCGTAAAAATGTTGGAAAATGTTTGGTCACTAGACTTCCACATAAACGGAAAAAAAAAAAAAAAAAAAAAAAAAAAAAAAAGACAAAACAGAATGGAATGAAAAAGTTGACAATAGAGATATAAGGCGTTTCCACCACTTTGGGGGTGAGCTGGAAAAACATCTGTTCAAGAGATGCACAGAAATCTGACATTTCTTAAACAAACGCACAAACATAAAATCAAATACAAATACACACACACATGTCTATATATGTTCATATATACATACATGCATACATACATGCATGCATGCATTTATGCATACATGTATCTATTCACACATGCATTCATACACACTAACATACACACAAACATAATTATAAACGTACTTGTAAATGCGCACACATGCACGCATACATATATACATACAGACGTACATACATGTACACACACACACACACACACACACACATGCATACACACACACATACATATAAATACATATAGATAAATATATAGACGTTTATATATATATATATATATATATATATATATATATATATATATGTGTGTGTGTGTGTGTGTGTGTGTGTGTGCACATACATGTACGCATGCATGTACATACAAGCATGCACGAACGTGCGCGGGCGTGCACACACACACACACACACACACACACACACACACACACACACACACACACACTTTCTAGTCAGTATGAAGAACCCTTTCTTTGTCCTGTATTGTAAAGTGAGAATCTGTAGGAAACCACGAGGGGGGGCATTTCAGTTCACTCACCCCTCGTCACTAACAGACAGCTTTCCGGTTCCTCGGAAACAACTGCCTCCCTGGCCGTTTCGTATTAAAAAAAAAAGAAATGTTTGAAGTACCATACAGCACTGACAAAGAAACCTGTCTCTCCTGCCCCCTCAACCTTACCCCCCCCTCCCCCCTCCCCATCTTCCTTCCATCCTAGCCTTCTCTCTTCTCCCTACTTTTCGCTCCTTACCCTTCTAAACCTTACGAAAAGTGCGAAGAAAAACTTTTTGCTCAAATGAATCATCAAGAGTGTTCCTTACATTACATTCCATCGATCTTCGGAGAGGGAAAAAGAGGTCATGTGAACTAACGTACAGCAGAGATTATTTCTCAGTTCAGTCGTAAACATATTGGGGGGGGGGGGGGGGGGAGGATTAGGAGGAGAGGGGGAAGGAAGAGGGAGGCTTTCTCAATAGGGATGATCACTTGTTTGTTATGGGTCCCTCTTGTCTGCATTCATGCCGGGTGAATGGGTACCACCGGCGGCATGAGTTCGGTGTGAGGCACTGAACGTTAGGAATTCTTAGACAAGATTCACGATTCCAGCACATAACATTTAAATCAGAGCGAAAATGTAGGTGTGTGGCCCTGGTCGTGTGCGACATCGTCGATCAGTTTGTTTGTTTGTTTGTTTGTTTTTGACGAAGGGATTTAGAACCGTACCTGTCAGGCGTCCTGTAATAAAGCTGCTGCCTGGTGGTTCCTGAATTCCTCCATTGAGAAGACAGCTCGATCAAACAGAATGATCGGGCACCTCAAGCTGGAGTCGCTTTACGGCGGATGTCTTAACCACCTAGCTACTGGACACCTGTTGTGAAGTGGTGACATTTAAGTTTTTATCAAGTTTCTCCACCGACCACTTCCATCTTTTACTCTTCCCAATGGCTTCTGCGGTTGCCTTTAGAGTTTTGGTACTCTCCCTCCCAGAGATTATAGGCAGATAAGCCAACAACCCTCCTTCGCTTCAGACTCTTTGGCCAGGACTTTGACTAGGTAGCTAGATTCCCTGAAAGCAGCTGGTAAGACGGGCACACTTCTCCATCCTGCAAATATGAGCTTCCTCCGTTCTGTCTTCATGCTGCACAGTGAGTTCTGTCAGAAACTTTGGAATCATTGAACGTAAGTAAACTACTTTCAAAGTCAAGTGACTGCAGGCGGAAATTGAAAAAGATTTTACAGGAAACATAAAGTAAATCCGCCAGATAACATGGACAAACTAATTACAAGACCAAACAAGACACATGTCGACCCCTTAAGTCTTCTTCGGGCAAGGTAAACAATATCCAAGACAATGAAAACGAGGAACGAGCAGTCACTTATCTTCTCAAGTTCGGCGCCAGATCGGTGTCGAATCAAACTCGTATTTTGTCTTGTAATTTGTTTGTCACGTTAGCCGGCGGATTTACTTTCAACTGATTTTTAAGTAAGAAAATTCCTTTTCCAATCTCGTGCCGTTCTTGTTGATGATTTCTAGGTGTTTCTATTTGCATTCTTATCGGTCTGCTGTGTTCTCTCAAGTCACCCGCTCCCTCCTGTAAATCCCCCTTCCATGGTCCAAATGTCACAACGGTTACAATTTTCACCCAACACACGCAAATTTTCCGGTACGCGAGAAAGTCCTGTCAAGGTTAAAGTTTTCAACATGGGAATAATAATTGCTTAAAATTTTGAACATGTGTTGTATCATTTATCGAAAGTGGTCATATGTTTCATGAGTTCATTTCTACAAGCGTTCCTATTACTTGAAATTACCTATCAATAAATCTCTCCTATCTTCTCTTTAACCATCATAAACCCTAATCAACCTTCGAAGCTATTTGATCATCTATCATCATCAGTCAGTATTATCCTCAATATTGCCACACCCATCCATCATTGACCATCCGTCATTTTTTTTGTAAGTTGTCCCAATTATTTGCTGATGTTTTCGTTTCATTCACTTTGCGATTCATTCAGACATGCGTTAATATTATTCCAAGACTTGGACACATACTCCCTTCAGTTCTTCTTCGTTCGTTCGTGGTCATCTTTGAAAAAAAATCAAATATTAAGTGTGAGAATTTCCTCTCCGATTTTCACCATCAGTGAAAGAGAGAGAGAGAGAGAGAGAGAGAGAGAGAGAGAGAGAGAGAGAGAGAGAGACTATGGAGTAACAGTAAGCATGCTGAAGACTATCAATACAATACAAAACAGGATAAATCAGGTAAGTGTTACAAGACATAATAAATGCGGTACATTGTGAACACAGCAGCCAAAAAAAAAAAAAAAATCTGCGAATGATTTTTTTTCCCCAAAGTACTTCATTCAAGTGGAATACGTTGAACGAGGTGAAAGGGTTGAGAGAGAGAGAGAGAGAGAGAGAGAGAGAGAGAGAGAGAGAGAGAGAGAGAGAGAGAGAGAGACAGAGAGAGACGAAGGGACGGACAGACATAGACAGACAGACAGACAGACAGACGAACGGACAGACAGAGACAGGAAACACAGACAGACAGACAGGCAGGCAGGCAGACAGACAGACGTAGAAGAAGAAAGAACAATACATAGGATAATATAGTTGAAAACTGAAGCATTGTTCATACCTGGACATTGACAAAATCAACAAGTAAGAGACCCAATGGAAAGAGAAAAGAGAGGGAGGTTGAGAGAGAGAGGGAGGGAGAGAGAGAGGCGAGGAAGAGGGAGGGAGAGACAGACAGACAGACAGACAGAAAGACGGACGGACAGACATAGACAGACAAACACACAGACTGACAGGCAGACAGACAGACAGACTGACAGACAGACAAAGAGAAAGAAAGAATAATGCGTAGAATAATATACTTCAAAAACTGAAGCATTTTGATACATGGATTGTGTGACTTTGGCAAACTTAACAGCAGAAGTAGGCCAATGGAGAGAGGAGATGAGAGAGAGGAGAGAGAGAGAGAGAGAGAGAGAGAGTGAGAGAGAGAGAGAGTAAGAGAGAGAGAGAGAAAGAGAGAGAGAGAGAGAGAGAGAGAGAGAGAGAGGAGAGAGAGAGAGAGAGTTAAGCCTAAAATTTAAAGAAAATGAAGTCTTGGCGCGCCGGCGCGCGCTCAAGAGAGAAGAAGACTGTAGAGGAGAGATAGAGAGAGAGAGATAGTTATGTACGGTGGATCACACGATGAAAAAATTACTGTGTGTTTACTGTCTGTCAAAATGAGAAAACCAAGAGCATACAGCTCATTATGGAAGCCCTATTGGCATTCGTGAAGATTTTGAGTTACGGATTTTGTGTCAAACGTTCCGATGAAAAGGCTATTCATGTCCTGGGGTGGCTGGTGATTTTTGAGATGGTAACCCTCTTCAGAGAACAAGAAACGTCTGAGGACACGACGACCACGCCGATGGAACGGACAAAGAATGAAGAAAAATTGCAAAGTGAAAGGAGAACATAGAGAAGTAACTCCCAAGAAAAACATCAAATATAAAAAAAAATAAGGCGAAGAAAACGTTATCGTCTGCAGAAAAGAAGAAACGTAAAAAAATACAAAAAGCAAAAAGACTAGGGTAAATTCGACTTCATATTAGTCAAAATAAAGTCACACAAAAAAAACGGAAATTAAACCACAAGAAACTATATAAAATTATTGTCTGTGTAATAGTGATGGTTATACTTGTTGCCGATACTTTACCCTTTTTGTTGTTTCTTTTGCACGTGTTGCGGAATAAACCGCAATGGCAACACATGCATACAGCAAGCAAGAAAAGACGAGCAAAGGAAAAGACAGAGAAACGGAAGTGATTTATCACCAATCAAGCCTCTTTCTGAACCTTTTAGCTTCTCGTAAATCCGTGTTTGATTCGTTTTTCGACAATTCGCATCACCATCCTCACATCAAAAAACAACCCCACTGCATTTACACAAGTGTGATATCGTCAGCACAGCGCCAGCCAAAGGACGATGAGATAAATATATGTTAAAAAAGAAGCGATGTATTATTTGCTGATAACGAGGACAGTCATAGAAGGGATAGTATGAGGGATAGGATGGGTGTGGGTTGGGGTGTGGGGGGGGTGGGGTGGGGTGGTCTCCACTGACGCAGCACCTCTGAGCCATACAGATAAGGCGCGGCAGAGAGGTGTGTCAGAGCGTCCGCATCACGAGAAAGGCCAGAGGTTGAGAGAACAAGCAAGGGGTCCCCCGCGCAATGCAAGCTGGGCCAGTGACATAAGATAAAATGTCTTCTCGGCGTCTGACGTAATATTTGTGGGTGTATTTGTTTGTGTTTTTTGTTGGTTCGGCCCCCACGCGGTATGCCGGTTGTTGGGTGGTGGTGTCACAGGGTGTGTTGTGTCTTGGTGGTGGGTGGTCAAGCAGGGTGATTGTGGCAGCGCCGGGGGTTGAGGACGAAAAGGGCCAAGGGAAAGGGTGGTCTGCGGTGGGCACATGCTTACTGGGTAGGCGGGATGCAAGGTGGTGGGGGGTATGGTGCGGTGGGGGGTGGGGGGGGTGAGTTGAATGAGGGGGAACATTGTGTGCAGTGAGGGCGGACGCCCGGGGCGGGAGGGGGCGGCAGCTTATGCCGAGACGTACGCCTCCTGGCAAGCCTGAATAGGATTCCTCAAGCGCAGGTAGGCCGCAAAGATTTCCCCTTTACCGGGTTTAACTGTTTGTGACTGCTTGTTAGTTGGTGGTCATGCAACAACGGGGGGGCCTCGCCCACAACGATAGTGGTCTGGTGGAGGGTTGCCCGTGTGGGGGGGGGGCCTAAAGTCCGCGACCTGGTGATGGCGCTGGCTGCGTTTGTTGTGGTGAAAGGGCGGTTGAGTATAGGATTTGGCGGGGAACCCGAGCGGGTGCGGGTTTTTGCGGCACAGGAGCTGTAAAAGGATAGGGTGGGTCTGACTGGGGGTGGTGGCCTGGAGCGGGGACCCAAGAGGGGGCCGGGAGCTGGCGAGTCTCTTGGGCAACCGTGGTGGCGGCCGAGAGGAGCCGGATAAGATACGGAGAAACAAAATCCAGGTCCAGCCCAGGGTGCTGTCCTGAGGAAGGGTCGCGAGAGCCTAGGCCATTTTGTTTTGGTCCTGAGGAATCTGATCGTGAGCGAGCAGAACGGTACGGGATGGCCAAAGCAGGTTTGGTGTGTGCGTTGGAGTGGAGGACAGACCGGGGGGGTGGGGATGGGGCGGAAGGGAAGAGAGAGCTGAGCGAAGAAAAGTTAAGTGCTGCGGTCGGGTTGTGCTGTCACTTGGTTGCGTGCGAGGGGACTCTGGGGAGGTGGTGGTCTGGTCATTGCTAGACACGAGTAGGGGCCCGGGCACCGGCAGCGCAAGGGGGGCGGCGGCGAAGGTGGAAGCTGGGTTGCGATGTGAGCGAGGAAGAGGGGAGCAAGGTGGTGACCGGCACGGGATGGGAAACGACATCTAAACGCTGGACGCCGAGCGGCGCGCTGGACGGAGACGCTGGGACTGCGGAGCCACAGTGTGGCCACACTGGCTGTGGCCGGGTGGAAGGGCGTAAGTGGCGGAGGCGTGGGGACGGATAGTGGGACTAGCAGGGGCCGAGGAACTGGTAGGCTTCGAGTAGCTTTCCTGGGGGGTACCTGGTTGGTTGGGGGCCGGCAGGGGCAGGGAGGAGGCATGTGTGGGGGGGCGTGGGGTGCAAGGGGGCTGGGGGCGGGTGTGTGGGGGTGGTGGGGTTTTGTGGGTGGGGGGCGGGTTTGCTGAGAGAAGTGAGAAAGGCCGGTCGGAGTCAGGGGGGATGTTTGTTGGAGGGTGAATAATGGGGGGGCGGGTGGCGGGTGAGGAAGAGGGGGTGGGTGGAGGGGGTGTGTGACGGGGGGGGTGAATGGCAGGTGGGAAAGAAGTGGCGTGTCGGGGGTTGTGTTGAGGTGTTAACGCCCGACGGGAAGGGGTGGGGTGCGGCAGGGTGGGGCCAGATTGGGAGGAGGGGGGGCGGGGGGGGGGGGAGGTTGGGGGTGAATCAAGGGCATAGTGTGCTTCCGTTTAAGCCCCATGGTGGGCGGCCCCCCTAGGAATGAGGCCCCGGGAGGTCTGTGTAGGCTTGTGTTGCCACTGGGTGTATTGGGGCTGTTTGCATGGCTTCGGGTTTTGAGGTTCTGGGTGGTGGCGAGTGCGTGGGGTGAGGGTGGGGGGGTGGGCCCCGGGCATTGTGTTAGAGGGAATACGAGGGTATATATAAAGTGATGGGATATCCTTGGTCGGGATTGGGTAGATCAGGCTCGAAAGCTCAGGTCACAACCGGGGCTCTTTGGGAGGGTTTAGGATTTGCCGGTCCAAGTGTGTGTCTAAATTTGGGGGTCCAGGGCACAGGGGCTGTGAGATTTTAATTGTCCGTTGGTCGTCAGGGTGGTGTTGGGGGCATGGGGAGTTGTATTTGTCTAGGTCGGGGTGGGTCTGTCGCATGCAGGCTCTTTTTGACTGCGTAGGTTCTGTGTGTGAGTGGGGTGTTGGTTTTGTGTAGTCGAGAAATGTTTTTGCGGAGGCAATTAAGGTGTGTGGTTGCGCAAGACAGCATAGTTACCTTACCAGGGGTTCAGGGTTGCGAAGGCTCCAAGTGGTTGTCATGGGCATGGACAAAGAGTCGGCGGGGCGACGACTGTG
>JADBJO010003030.1:27500-35000 GCA_016801955.1 Conus betulinus | reverse complement strand
ACATTCCTTTCTTTACAGTTCTCATCTACCATCCATCAACTGCAACACTTGTTTGCTCAGTCCCCGAAAGTTATCACAAGACAACCAGCTTCCTGCAGCCCTGCCGTACAGACATCGTCGTGCTCCCAGACAACTTAGTTACCCCGAGAGAGAATAGGATTGAGTGCTCCTCTTATCACGGCAGGAGAGATGTTCGGCGCATTCTTACCCCTGCAGAGCAACCAAACAACCCCTCTCTTCCGTTTCTGTGTTAGTAGCGCCTTGCGGGCTCACGTGTGCATCCCTTATCTGTCGTAACGAAGTGTAATCGATGTTTTGTCTGACTCGGGAGGAAGTACATGAGCTTCGCAGACTAGCCTTGCATACAAAGTAATCTTCTTCTTTTTTTCTCTAATTTACCCAAGACGTACCGGAGCCACTCAGACAAATGTTGCACTGAGTGATGTCTCGATATATTGAATGTAAACGGGAGTAAATGAGATACACAAACTAATGTGTTGTTACAGAGTAATTCGTTCACATTTGTGTAGATTCAAGTGATACTATGCGAGCTAATCGAAATCATTCGTGTCTTACAATTTAATGTCAGACAGGACAGAGGTCCTTTCTGAGATGCAAAAGCACATTTTGATATTTGTCACACTTGAAGAAGTCTTTGAGCCAATCAGATTAATGATGATTTGATTTTTTTTTTTCAACCCGAGTGAAAACATGTAAGTCTTTGGCACTAATGATATGTTTTCAATTTTTTTTTTTTCTGACGGAGTATGTGTAACACAGGAATAGTAAGGGGTTCAATTTGAACTTCTGAGGGTCATATTACTCTGAAGGTCTCTGATTCCTCCCATCATTAAGTCTCAGTATTTTATCACATGTCCCATTATTAAGTACCTTGATTGTGTCTTCTTCTTCTTCTTCTTCTTCTTCTTCTTCTTCTTCTTCTTCCTTTCTTCCTTCTTTCCTTCCTTCTCCTTCTGCATTTCCTCCTCTTGTCCATATTTGTCTTCTACTTGTTACCACTTCTATTACTATTACTACTTCTTCCACAACACCAGCAGCAGCAGCAGCAGCAACAACACAACAACTACTACTACTACTACTACTACCACTACTACCACCACTGTTGCTGCTGCTGCTACTACTACTGCTACTACTACTACAACTGCTACTACTACCACTACTACTACTACTGTTACAACTACCACCACTACTACTACTACTTTACCTACTACTACTCCTACAACAACAACAACAACAATAACAACAACAACAAAACTACCACTAACCCCACCATCACCACCAACTACAACAACTACTACTACTACTTCTACTACTGCTGCATGCTGCTGCTGCTGCTGCTTCTCTGTTGTTGTTGCTGCTGCTGCTGCTTCTGTTGTTGTTGCTGCTGCTGACGCTGCTTCTACTACTACTATCATTTTCTTGTTGTGGTCGTTCTTATTGTTCTTCTTGTTCTTGTTCTCTTTTTTTCATGTTCTTGTTCTCGTACTTGTTTTCCCCTCCTCCTCCTTCTCTCCTCCTCCTCCTCCTCCTCTCCTCCCTCCTCTCCTCCTCCTCCTCCTCCTCCTCCTCCTCTTCTTCTTCTTTCTTCTTCTTCTTCTTCTTCTTCTTTCTTTCTTTCTTTCTTCTTCCAGGATTATTTAGCTGTCATTGTCGATGCATATGGACACTTGTGCATTTATACAGAAAGGTTAGAGCATGCAATCTACAACGAGACACTTTTGTCAGAACTTAACTGAAAAAAAGATAGTAGCTCCAAGTAGCACATGGCCATGCCTATGGACGATCATATGCTCCAGAAACTTTCCCATAATGCCCACCATAACAAAAATTCATTGCTACCCCCCAAAAAAAGCAAATAGCTGCTCTTGATGGAACAGCAAACATTTGAACAAAAGTACAGAGTAAGGAAGGCAGCAGAGTTCTTTTATAAACTGAAGCTGTGAAAATACACTGCATCCTCATGGCAGTAAAAGGTGGTTAGGACAAACAGTAATGAAGCAGGATAGCTCCATTGGCGTCTGTAGACCATAAATACGACCTTGCAGCAGGCAATCAAGGTATTCCCCCTCCACCGCGATCTTTCCCTCTTCCCTTCCCTTCCCTTCCATTTCCTCTTGCCCTAGACATGGATGGTCTGTGAGGTGCTGAGAGGCGAAGTCATGAAACGAGTCCTTGCTTCTCTCTTTGGTGATGAAGAGAAAAAAAAGAAACTGTATTGGGATACGGGAGTAGGTGCTTTGGGGATAATAAGACGAATCTGAAATTCCCCCATCAAATGTCAGCAGTCAGAGATCAGACTGAAAACTCTCTCTCTCTCTCTCTCTCTCTCTCTCTCTCCTCTCTCTCTCTCTCTCTCTCTCTCTCTCTCTCTCTCTCTCTCTCTCTCTCTCTCTCTCTCTCTCTCTCTCTCTGGTAGGCAAGGTATGCTTCAGAACTATTTCAGGACATCACTAAAAAGTTTTGTGAGATATACATGTAATTTTTTCATGCATGCTGTGAACACAGTTTACACACAAACACACACACACACACACACACACACACACACACACGCGCGCGCGCGCGCGCGCGCGCGCGCGCGCGCGCACGACGCCACGCACGCACGCACGCACGCACGCGCGCACAAGCATGCTTTCTTCTTTGCTACCTCCTACTCAAGCATTCTGAATCACCATTAGCGGTTCTGCGTGGTTTCAAACAGAGTGACTGAGGGCGGAAAATTAGGCAAAATTTAGAAAGAGAGGGGGTTAGTTACCGCCAGGGACACAGACAAACAGAGTACAGGACTAGACACAATGCATTTCGACCTCTTGGGTCTTCTTCAGGCGAAAACAAATAACATTTAGGACAGTGAAAACGAAGAACGAGAAAACGTTTATCTTCTCATGTTCGCCTCACGATCATTTTGATCGTGAGGTGAACATGAAACGATAAATGGCTCTGCGTGGGTTAGGGAACTAGTTATGTAAGGCACGTTTATGCTTGCATCGTCTCACATATACATCCTCACTCCATTACGACAGGTGAATTCGGATCGCTCCTCCTACCACAAAGAAATTAACGGAATTTGGCTAATCTCATTTTGATGATGCTGGCTTCTTTTCATGTTCGATTCTCGAGTCACTACTTATCTCAACATCACAAGAAGTGCCAGTGTTGGAAACAAATCCACTGCATCATCATCCTGGCGTCCTGCAGGGGGTTACCTGTATTTTCTTTTTCTGTTCTCGTCTTGCATCCATCAACTGCAACTCTTGTCTGTTCAGTCCGCGAATAGTTATCACAATGCACTAGCTTTGTAAAATACAATGAAACACATATATATTTTTGCCCCAAGACAGTTCAGTTAGCACAGGAAAGAACAGGGCTGAGGGTTCCTCTCCTCACCACAGGGGAAATATTCAGAGCAATCCTGGCTCTGCTGAAAAAAGGCCAAATAGCCCCTTGACTTCTTTTTTTTCTAAATTAGTAGCACCTTGCTGGCTTATGTGTACATTTATTATCTGCCAGAATAGTGACTGATCGATCTTTTGACTCAGGAGGAAGTATTCGAATCTCACAATTTGTTTTTTTTTGCCAGAAGAACATGATTTTTTCAAGCAAATGTTGTTGCATAGAGTGATGTCTTTATAACTTTTTAGTGTGTGATGAAGCATTTGAGTTACATAGTGCGTGTTGAAGCATTTGAGTTACACATTCACGTGATTTGTTAATATGAAAGGAAATCCCTTCAGATTTGTTTCACCCATCCGATATTACGCAAACCAGTCTGATCAATCTAATCATGCAATGTAATGTGTCATGGTTTTTGGGTGTTCATTTCTGAGACGAACCATCCGAGTCACCAACACGGTCACCAGGGAAGCGTTTTTTTTTTTTTCAGTGTTCCATGAGAAGTATGTGAATGACCCGGGCTAAGGCTGTCTTATAAAGTATATTCTTGACACTTTGTGGCCATAGAGATAGTATTCAAACAATTAAGAAAAGTGTTTTCTCATAACGATATTCCTTTTCGTCTTACCTGAGTGAAGATATGTAACTAACTGGGACTAATGGTGTCTTACAAAGTAATTCTTTTCACTATTTTTTGCCAGTGAAGCATAAGCTACTCAGACACAGCATGGATTAGATGAGTGGGTGGGTATGTATCAATTTCAACTGTAAGGTGTCACGTTATTCATGGCAGTACGGAGGAACGGGGGCGTAGGCCTCTCGTCCCTGCTATCAACTTTTAACACATATCATGCCCTGTTGGTAGGTGTCCCTTTACTTGATATCATAATCTCTTCTTCCTCTTCTTCTCCTTCTTCTTCCTCTTCTTTTTCTTCTTCTCATTCTTCTTCATTCTTCTTCTTCTTCTTCTTTGTCTTCTTCTTCTTCTTCTTCTTTTTCTTCTTCTTCTTCTTCTTCTCTTCTTCTTTGTCTTCTTCTTCTTCTTCTTCTTCTTCTTCTTCTTCTTCTGCCTCATGCTTCACCATCTCTTTTTCATCTTTGTCTTCTTATTCTACTACTACTGCTACTGGGACTGCTACTCTTCATCTTCTTCTCGTTCTTCGCCCTTTTCCAAGAATGTTCAGACATCTGGGGCATATGTACAGAAAGGTGAGAACATGCAGTCTTCAATAAGACAGACCTGTCAAACTCTAACTAAACTAAAGGACAGTAGCCGCCTGTGGGACTTGTCAATGGCTATGAAAGACCCCAAACCCCTGAAACCTTCTCCTAATGCCCGCCATGCTGGCACGTCACCAGTACCTAAGCAAACTAGTTGTTCTCCACGAGACTCAGCAAACATTTCAGTAAAAGAACAGTGCGGAGACGTAGAGGTGATATAATATGAAAACCCAAACTCAAACATTTCAGGACGGATAACACGAACAGTAATGGCAGGGTAACTCTATTGGCGTCTCTAGACCACAGACATGGCCTTGCAGCAGACCATTAATAAGGGCTCCCCCGGCTGTTTCAGGGCCAGCGTGGACAGGGCCATGCACAATAAACACAAAGAACACGAGGAGGGAAGTCAGCACGTGGTTGACTTGGATTCCTAGCGTCAAAAGAACTTGGCTGACGGCTGGAACCACTACGCTGACTACACTAAATGATTTGGGCCGCATTGACAGGTCAGCTTTCTACCCCTCCCATTTCTCTGTCTGCGATGTCAGGAAGCAAATCCTCCCTTCCGTCTCTGTGATGACGGGGGAGGAAATGAAACAGATTGAGGGAGGAGGAGGGGTGGATGGGGGGATCATGAAAGGAAATTTCAAATTCCCCTTCAACGGTCAACAGTCTGGGAGTAGACTGACCCCCCCCCCCCCCCCCCTCTCTCTCTCTCTCTCTCTCTCTCTCTCTCTCTCTCTCTCTCTCTCTCTCTCTCTCTCTCTCTCTCTCTCTCTCTCTCTCTCTCCCGTGAGCAAAGTAACTTCGGAATGCTTCGGAACACCCAGTCATGGTTCAGGTAAAATGCAATTTCACACAGAGATACTAATTCTCTCTCTGTCTCTCTCTGTCTCTCTCTGTCTCTGTCTCTCTGTCTCTCTCTCTCTCTCTCTCTCTCTCTCTCTCTCTCTCTCTCTCTCTCTCTCTCTGAAAGGCAAATTTGCTTTATAATTCTTCCTCAAGACATCCATTTATAGTAAGGTTAAATGTCATTTCATCTTTTAAAGTTCTTTATGAATTATATGTTATTTTTTTTCTCGACGTGACAGCTCCCTATCAACACACCTAATCAAGAAAACAAAAAGCAGAACCTTCCTGTTTGCTGTCGCCCACATAAGCTTTGTAGACTGTCCTTTACAGCATCAGGGAGTGAATTAGCAATGAACAGCACAATTCCACTTGCTTCGCCTCACGTACACATCCTAACTCCATTACAACAGCTGAATTCGGATGATGTTACCACCATTTACAACGAAGTTGCAGAATTTGAATAATCACGCTGTTGTAGGTGTGGTTATCTCTCTCTTTTCTTCCTCTAAGTCCTTATTTTATCTCCAGCCAGTGGTGAAACAGAAATCTACCGCATCATTACTGGGCTACCATTGCAGTGGTTTCCCTCGTTTTCTCTTCTGTTCTTATCTCCCATGCATCAAACGCTGCACTTGTCTGCTCACTCCTTGAAGGTTGCCACAGCAAACCTGCTTCCTGAAATGCGCCACACAGCGAACCTGCTTTTGCTCTCTCAGACGACTCAGTTACCACAGCAGAAAACAGAATTGTTTGCTCCTTTGTTTCACCACAGCGGAAATGTTGCGGGCATTCCCGGACATGAGAGAAAACAGGTCAAATAATCCCTTGTCTTCCTTTTTTCTGTGTTAGTAGTGCCTTGCAGGCTCACGTGCGCATTTTGTTACCTGTCAGAGTGGTGTCTTGATAGATTTTTGACATTGCAGGAAGCATATTTATTGTTGCCGGCTAAGCTTTTTCTTCTTTTTCTCTTCTTATCCTAGAAATACGTGTGCTGCTGTCCAGACACATATTGTTGCATAGGGATGTCTTAACTAACTTTTCAACGTGGGTAAATTTTAGAATTATTTCGGACATCCACCTGTGTCACTTCATCTATTGAAGTAAACATTCGTTTCCTGTGAAATATATAGGTGATTCTTTCACAGGAGGGGGGTGCCATGACAACGCAAACAAACAAACAAACAAACAAACAAAAAAAACGCAGAAGCTTTCTCTTGGCTGTCTACCACACAACCTTGGTAAATCATTATTTGCAGATTTGGAAGAGTGAAAGAATTACCAATGAATATCACAGCTCCATTTGCGTTGCCTCACATACACATCCTAACTCCATTAAAACAGGTCAGTTCAGATGGCTCTTACTTCTAGTCACAAAGAAGTGAACAGAGTTTGGTGAATCATACCGTTTTGGTTCTTCTCTCTTTCTTTTGTTCCTCTTCGTTGCTGCCTGTCTCCAACATCACAAGAACTGTCAGTGTTGGAAAAGGAATCGACCGTATCATCATCTGACTATCGATCTGCAGGGGTTGACCTCGTTTTCTTTTCTGATCTTATCTTCCATGGATCAACTGTTGCATTTGTCTGCTCAGCTCTTGAAAGTTGTCCCAGTCAACCGGCTTTCTAAAATATGACACAGCAAACACGTTTTTGCTCTCAGGCAATTGAGTTGCCTTGGGAGAAAATAGAATTGCGAGCTCCTCGTATTGCCACAGAGGAAATGTTCGGGGCTCTTCTGGCCCTGCAGAAAACAGGCCAAATAATCCCCCTGTCTTCCTTTTCTGTGTTAGTAGCGCAGGCTCACGTGTTCATTTGTTACCCGTCAGAACAGTGTCCTGATGGATTTTTGACTCCACAGGAATCATGTGAGCCTCCCGGACAGACTGGTGCTGCCTGCAAAGTAATTTTTTTCTTCTTCTGTATTTACACTAGAAGTACGTGCAGTAATCAGACCGATGTTGTGGGTCTCACACAATAATGATTTCCTTAAAGATAATCCCTTCACGTTTGTGT
>JADBJO010003030.1:17500-20000 GCA_016801955.1 Conus betulinus | reverse complement strand
AAAAGAGAGAAAATGGAGTGAGTGGGGGGTGGATGCGGTGGATAATGGGTGAAATTTCTCTTTCAGTGGATAATGAAGAGAATCTGACAATCTTCTCTTTCAGTGGTCAACCGTCAGAGATCAAACTGACAATCTCCTCTCTCTCCTCCCCTCTCTCTCTCTCTCCTCTCTCTCTCTCTCTCCATCTCTCTCTCTCTCTCTCTCCTCTCTCTCTCTCTCAAGAGAGAGAGCAAATTTGCTTTAGAATTCTTTGGGATATGTCATTTTAACCCCATCAAAGTACGCGTTCATTTTTTCTTATGAAATATGTGATCCTTTCTCAAGATGACGGCGCGCCCTGAAACACACTCACCTAAAAGAAAAAAAAAGAGAAGGACCTTTCTCTTTGCCGTCTCCCACACAATATTGGTAAAATCGTCATTCGCAGGTTTTGAAGAGTGAGAGAATTACCAGTGAATAGCGTAGTCCTGTTTGCACAGTCTGATGTACACATCCTGAATCAATTACGACAGGTCATTCAGATCGCTCTTTTTTTTTTAGTTACAAAGAAGTTGGTGGTAGCTGGCAAATCATGCTGCCATAGGCGTTTTGTCTTTCGTTTCTTCTTCCTCGGAGTGCCTGTTTATCTCCAACATCATCAAGTGTTGGTAAAAGGATCTACCATATTACCATCCCTCTACTGACCTGCAGGGGCTTTTCTCCGTTTTTTCTTTTCTGTTATCTCCCATCCCTCAGCTGCAACGCTTGTCTGCACAGTGCCCGTGAGTTATTAAACCAGCTTCCTAAAACACGACTCAGCAAACATTTTTGTGCTCCCAGACAACCTAGCTACCCCAGGAGAGAATAGAACTGAGGGCTCCTCGTATTACCACAGGGGGTGTTCAGCACTTTCGTGGCCCCACAAAACAAACGGGCCAAATAACTCCTGTATTCCTTTTCTGTGTTATTTGCACCTTGTGGGCTCAGGTGCGCGTTTAATGTCTCCCACAATAGCATCCTGTTGGATTTTTTGACTCAGGAGGAAGCCTACGAGCTCCCAGACTAGTTTGATTGCAAGTTGAATTTTTCTCTTTCTTTATGTACCCAAGAAATATGTCAGCTATTCAAACAAATAATGTGGCACATAGTGCTGTTTTAATATCGTTTTAATATGTGAGGAACTATCTGAGCCATACCCGCATATAATTTCCTACAAAGTAATTTTTTTCACAGTTGTGAAATCCTAGTGTTATTACGTAAACCAATCAGACTGATTTTGTCTTTTAATGAAATGTCTTGGGGTTTTTGTTTTGTTTCTTTTGGAGAGGAACCTGTAAGCAACTAACACACTGACAGGGGAAACACAGTTTCTGTATGTCCTAAAAGACGTATGTGAATGACTAAGGCTAGTTTTTTTTTTTGTCAATAGCTTGTGACCCTAGAGGAAATATTCAAACAAGTGAGTGGAGGTATTAAATGCCACAGGAACTTATGGTGCCTTTCTGAATGATTTTCTTCATTATTTTTCCCATTGAAGCACAAGCCACTTAGAAGCAGGAAGAGCTTCAATTTCAACTCCTGTGTGTTTCATTATGCATGGGGAGGGGGAAGGAGGACTGTGCGGTCGGGGGCGGTGTGAGTTACGTCACTATTAGATATCATTAACGTCTTCTTCTTCTTCTTCTTCTTGTTCATTTTGTTGTTGTTGTTGTTGTTGTTGTCTTCTTCTTCTTCTTCTTCTTCTTCTTCTTCTTCTTCTTCTTCTTCTCTTCTTCTCTTCCTCCTCTTCCTCCTTCTATTACCACTACTACAGCTACTACCACCACCACCAATGCTACTATTACTACCACCACCACCACCACCCTCACCACCACCACCACTACTACTACTGCTGCTGCTGCTGCTGCTGCTACTACTACTACTACTGCTACTACTACTACTACTACTACTACTACTACAATTGTTACTTCTTCTACTACTGCGACGACTACGACGAGGACGAGGGCGACAACAACGATGACTGCTGTTCCTCCTTCTTCCTCAAGGAATGTTCAGCTGTCTTTGTCGACGTGTACAGACATTTGGGCATCTACCCAAAAGGTGAGAACGTACGCGGGGACCCGTCAGACCCTACGTGGAATAAAAGACGATACTTACACTTGAACTCGGCCATAGCTAACATGGAAAACCTTGCGCCCCAGAAATCTTCTCATAGTGCCCGCCACACAACCAATCCACCACGACCTAAAC
The DNA here is from genome assembly GCA_016801955.1 of Conus betulinus. Taxonomy (NCBI): domain Eukaryota; kingdom Metazoa; phylum Mollusca; class Gastropoda; order Neogastropoda; family Conidae; genus Conus; species Conus betulinus. Next base: position 17,771 of record JADBJO010003030.1, on the reverse strand, counting down.
CAAACGAAACAGCTGTCCCTGAGGAAACTCGAGAAACTTTTACGTAAAGGCGCAGAGCGTGGAAGGCAGGAGAGATCATTCATGAAGGAGGTGTGACAATACACGACCAAGTCTAAAGCATTTCCGGGCAGAACAGGGCGGTTAACTCGAACAGAATAGCCGTCTGTAGACCATAAATGTGGGCTTGCGGCAAACAGTTAGGTGATCTACCCTCTTTCTCTGCTCTACCCCTGTCCTCTGTCCTGCCATGTTTCTCTTTCCGCAGGCATGG
>JADBJO010003029.1:232500-242500 GCA_016801955.1 Conus betulinus | reverse complement strand
TATTTCATTGGAGACATCTGGTAACACATCTCCCACCCCCTACCGCTACTTCCGTAACTTTCCACCCCACCCTCTTCCCCTTCCACCCGCCTTGCCCTTTCAGAGCTTCGAGATGTCACGTGGCTTTCTTCCCAACTCCTCTCTCTCTCTCTCTCTCGCGCGCGCGCGCGCACACCCCCCCCCCCCCCACACACACACACACAAGCAGAGAGACACGCACGGGCACTCCTATCGTTTACAACGCAAGGTGCAATGACGGTCAGTATCAGATCTGCGAGTGGCTGTGCTGTAAGCGAATTAACAGCATTGTCGATTTCTTTTCTACGAAACGAAGCATGTTTCAAGTCTTAGACGTCATATAGTCTAAATCTGCATGTTGTATCATTTCTCCCTGATCGCTTAGTTCTGTCATGTCGAACGTCTTTGGACTTTCGTCTTCGTCCTACCTATTGTTTAACTGGTGTGATTAGAGTTTATCTCTCATTATAAAAGAGCCCACTTGATCCCCTCCGAATGTCTGTTCCCCTCCCCCTGTTTCCCCTCAGTGCCTTCATGGCTCCTAATTGACTGATACACCCCTACCTTTGTTCTTTCTGTGAGTGAAATGGAAGTTGACAGCATCCTAGGAGAGAGAACATTAGAGGTCCACGAAACTCATTCCTGCACTGGTTTACTTTCTCTGAGTATCCTGAAACAACTTTCCACTATTGCCAACATATGAACACAGTTCTTCTGTGTGATACTTTTCTAAACCTGCTTGACCGCCCCTTTAATGTGTTGCCTGCACTGGTTTACTTTCTCTGAGTATCCTGAAACAACTTTCCACTATTGCCAACATATGAACACAGTTCTTCTGTGTGTTACTTTTCTGAACCTGCTTGACCGTCCCTTTAATGAGTTGATTTTCCACCTCGCTCATCTTGGTCATCCTGTGAGCCAGACTGCAGCACATCTCTCCCCTAGAACTGACCATTGTATAGTGGAAACCCCATCCCAAAAGGAGGAGTGGAGTGGGGTGGGGGAGGGGCTATTTTAGTACAAACGGTATTCCAGTCTTCTTGCCATATTGTGTCCTTGATTTCCTTTTTCTGTCGCTTTTTTTTTTAAATTTTTTTTAAAAAACTTTTTGAGAGAGGGGTGGGGGGGAGGAGGATCTTTTGATGTAAACTGTGCCTCTGTCTTCTAGAAATCCGGTGCTAGTAATTCTCTCTTTTGTGTCACGCTCTTTGATTTTGCTTTCTTTTTAAACGTGGGATTGTTTTTTTTCTGTACTGTTGCCAACCTTTTTTGTATTTAAGGTCTGTTCATCTTCCTGTGGTCTGGAAAGCATTGTCTTTTTATCTCTTGATAAACTTTGTGAGATACAAGTTCTTCCCTGTAATCTTGTGACTTGATAATAAGAGTTTAAGCACTGGAGAAGCACGTGCTGTCCCTTTTGCGATATTGTTCACTAATTAGGCATTTTGATCTATCTTTGTTGCATTGGGATTTTCTCAGAAGGATTTTTTAAAACCGGTTTTTAAAAGAAAAATCTGAGCGTAATGATCAGAGTGGTTGGTTCATTTCATTATGGCTTGGTTTTGTCTGATTAAAGGACTGCAGCGTGGAAATGGATGTTATGGATAAGTGCACCTGTAAATCGATTGTAAATCTGAGTTTTCCCAGGACTGGAGTGACTTCTTAGTTTTATTGTTTGTTGTTTGTGTGTTTTTCGCTTGATTGTTTGTTTTGTATTTTGGTACGTGTTGACAGCCCTTGAAATGCTCTCTGTGGTCTGCTCAAGCTGTGCTTAAACATTGTTCGTGCACATCTCCGATACTGCCATTTCAGTTTTGCTTCTGCTAATGCTTTCAGGTCAGCTTTGAATGATGTATTTCTCCTCAAAGCACTAACATTCTTCGCTTGGTGATCGTGGAGTCGCTATGTCAAGACTTTGTTGTTTTTCGCCACATATCCGGACAAGCACGGTCTGACAAGACTGTCTTTTCTTTGCATCCAGTCATTCAAAGTCCGACGATGTCTTGAGCTGTTGTTTAATGTTTGTAAAAGATGCTTTCCTCTGAAACCGAAATTCACGAAACGCGGATGCGTGTGCGTGCACGCACGCACGCACGCACCGCACGCACGCACACGCAGTGTCCTAATCGTTTTCTCCGTTCTATGTTCCACGAGCTATGTTCACTTCTTGCGTGACATTTTTCCTTAAGGGCTAGCTTCGTGTAGCTCCCTGTACCATAGGTCATAGGTCAACAGACAGGACGCCACATCAGCGCCCCTTGATTCACCGTTTCATTTTGGTGGTAGTCAACACCGTCGGTTTTTTTTTTTCAGTGACCACGTTTCTGCACCTGATTGAGTTACCATTTTGTTTCCGAGTTCTTCAGGTTTTGTGCTGTCCACTCTTTCTAAGTGTAACCAAGGCACGTTCGTTCGTTCAAGCCATCAGCTCCCACTGGAGCAAAGGCCATCAACAACAATCCACCAGCGCGCTCTGTGCTGTGCTGGGCTGCCCTTTCCAATTCTGTCCAGGTGTATCCCGCTCTCTTCTCTGCATCCAAGTCCCTCCTCCAAGGAGCAGCTCAGTGTTATTTCGTTGTTGTTCCATGAAACACTCTGCTTGTGGTACCGCCCTTTGTATTCAACAGGTTTTCATTGCTGCGATTTCTTTTGTGAAACCACTGGCAGTATTCAACAATGTTCCGTTGCTGAGATCTTTTGCACATCCGCCAAAGTAGCATTAAGGCTGATTCAGCATTGACCCTGTGCAGAGAAGTGACACCCGAGCCAGGATCGGTGAGAGGTCATGTTCAGATTGAGCCTCAACACACACTCACCAAGGTGGTAGGGATAACCGCAACAGGAAGACCGGTTGGAGGAGGTGGGGGAATGGAGGGTAAGAGACGGATGGTTGCCGGGTTTATGCAGCAGCACCACACCAATACCACCAGAACGTCAACACATGAAGCCGCACGCGTATGTGAACTCGTCTTAAACGGCCTGGGTACTTTGCCCTGAGCTTACTATTTAATTGGGTGGGTATTGGTATTGATGGAAAAGGGTGGGGTGGAGTTCCTGCAGCAGTTAGGCTGAATCACATTTATCAAAGATAGTTTGGCCTTTTTATCAATTATTTTGATCGATATGGGTTTCGAATCCCGGTCTCGATATCAACTGGCAATTTTTTTATACATGCTTACGGCCCTAATATGGTTTACACCTGACCCACTCAAAATATATCAGTTAAGATAGATACGGCTTATAACTCTTTACAAATATCCCGCTTTTGCCCCTATAACCACTCAGATAGGATTTTCTGATGCTCATCACACTTTGTTTTTTAAACTTACTTTTCTGTGCTTTTCATTTGCATTCTTTCACGCCAGAATATTTTGCTTTTCAGTCCAGTTTTCTCTCCACACCATACTTTTCAAGTTCATTCCTTGATGTTCTCCAGAGACCCTGCACTTTATCGTATAAACATGTTATGGATATGCTGGGAGGATTGGACACATCACCACCACTCGCTTTTCCACTGCAGTTGTCTTCTTTAAATATTTCATGGAACTGAACGTGAGGCACTCCAGTTTCTCTCTCCCCCCCCCCCCCCCCCCCATTCTTTTAGCCCTTACATTACCGCCCATATTCCCCTGTTATACATTATTCATGTTTCCATACATTCCCAATTCACCTATATCATGGTCTTTCCCCTCTCTCACTCCAACCTTTGAAGTCCTGCAGTCTCTTCCTACCCCACCCCCTCTTCTTTCATTCTTTTCTGTCACAGACAGTTCCTTTAATACACTGCTGACATATTAATCTTCACTGCTCCGAACTTACGATACAGTCATTTCCATTGTTACCCTTTTCTTTCGGCGGTATTGAACAGTAGTGTGGACGTAACGTATTCAACCTCATCTAGCTCTACCCTTCCTATCCCGCCTGTCTTTATCATTCTTATGTTCTTCTTCCATCCATCATTCATGTTCTGAAACTATTTTCCATCTCCAGAGCATCATTCGTCAGTTTCACGTTGTCTTCTCCTGTCTTCAACTTTTCTTCACTCGCCTGTTATTCATCCTTCTCACGTTCCCAGTTCCCGTTCCATCTTTCAGTTATGCTCATGTTCTCTTCTTCTCTCATCGTGTTTTTCGTTTACTATTGCCCTGTTCTGCCCCCGTCCTGCACTCAGCATTTTTATGTTCTCTTCGTCTCAACGTGCCAATCATTCACTATTACCGCGTTCCCGCCCTCTGATTTCGTCTCATTTTATGCTACTTGTGGCCACCATTGTTCTGTTGCTATCCAGTTTTAATTATGGCCATCATTCTCACGCTTTTCTGATTCCATCGCCTTCCTCATCCGTCCTTCGTTCATCACCGTCGCGCCACCTTTCCATCTAATATTCATCTTTCCTGTGATCTTCTTCCCCTTCAGTCCAACATTCATCATTTTCACACGTCTCCACCCGCACAGCATTCACCATTCTCGCATCCTCCCCCTCACCTCCCCCCGTGCAGTGCCTCCAGTACAGTATTCATCTTTATCGCCTTTTTTTCTCTAGTCCAACATCGTCATTTTTACGTTTCCTCCGGGTTCAGCATTTATTGTTCTCACCTTTTCCCACGGGCCAGCATTGGTCATTCTTACGCCCGCCCCCCCCCCCCCCCCCCCCCCTCTCCAATATTCATCAGTTTCACACACACACACACACACACACACACACACACACACACACACACACACACACACACACACACACACACACACACACTCACACACACTCCTCCCTTCCTACACACACTCTCTCTCTCTCACTCTCTCTCTCTCCCTCCCTCCCTCCTTCCCTCCCTCCCTACACGCACACGCACGCACGCACGCACGCACGCACACACACACACACACACACACATACACACACACACACACACACACACACACACACACGCACACACATACACACACACACACACACACACACACACACACACACACACACACACACACACACATACACACACCTCCCGTTCAACATTCAGCATTCGCATGTTTTACCCTTCTCCATTCATCCTTCTCACCTTTCCCTACAGACAAGTTTTCATCATTCTTACGTCTTCCCTCAGTCCAGCATATTCATTCTCACGCCCCCTCCTCCTCCTCTCCTCCTCCTCCTCCTCCTCTCTCTCTCTCTCTCTCTCTCTCTCTCTCTCTCTCTCTCTCTCTCTCTCTCTCTCTCTCTCTCTCTCTCTCTCTCTCTCTCTGTGTCAACATTCATCGCTCTCGTGTTTTCCCCTATGAAACATTCTCGCATTCCCCCACTCCCCACTCAAACATTCATCGTTCTCTCATATTTTTCCCCAGTCTAACGTTCATCATTTTAAAGTTTTTCCCCTGAGTTACATTCATTACTCTCACGTTTCCTCCAACTCAACATTCATCATTCTCACGTTTTCCGTCACTCCAACATTCATCATTCTCACGTTTTCCGTCACTCCAACGTTCATCATTCTCAAATTTTACGCCAGTCTAACATTTGTCATCTTCACGTTTTCCCCCCTGTCCTACATTCATTATTCTCACGCTTCCCCAGGCCAACATTCATCATTCTCACGTTTTCCGCTACTCCACATTCATCATTCTCACGTTTTCCGCCACTCCCAAAATACTTCGTTTTCACGTTTACTCCTTCCAACAGTCATTTTCATGCTTGCCCCGGTGCAAAATTCATCATTTTCACCCTTTGCGTCATCCAACATTTATCATTTTTACCTTCTCCCCAAACAGACATTCACTATTCTCGCGTTTTTCCCAGTCAAACATTCAATATTCTCACGTTTCCCCCGCCCTGCATTTATCAGTCTCAATCCTTGTCCGGCATTTAACATTCACAGCTTTCCCCCAGGTCCAGTCGTCATCATTATCACGTTTCCCTTCTTCTAGCGTTCATCATTTGCGCGTCATTCTCTTCGTTTGTCATTCACCATCCCCACTTTCTCTTCTCTGATTTCATCTTTAATTCGTTATTCTCTGGTTCTTCTTGTCTGATCGCGTCCAGCATTCGTTATTCTCTCGTTCCCTTCACATTCCATTCATCATCGGATTTATCTGACCATGTCCAATTTTCATGTAATCCATGATCCCCACGTTCCTCCATCTTATCTCCCTTCTCTCATTCAGTTTTTCCCATTTTATTATTCTCACCTTTTCTGTGTTTGCAATCACTCGTCATCCGCCTGTTTCCTTTTTTATTCTGGCCATCATTGCAGCATTTCAACGCTGTCCAGTGTTCATCAATCCGTTGGTCTCACAGTGCTCTCTTCTTTTCCTTCCTATGCCGTCTCTCATCATCGGTCTCACGGTATTTTCCCATCCACAGCTCTGTCCGTAACCTTTCATACATCACTGATGATTCACACATTCTTCTTTCCACCTTCCAGATACACTTTCTCTTTTCATCCCACCCCTCATTCATGATTCTGACGCTTTAATCATCTGGGTCATTAGTCATCTCATGTCTTTCGTCCATCCTTTCATCATTTTCGCGTTTGTCGCGTTCGCCTTTTTCTTCTAATCAGGGCCCAAAGCGCCACCCTCAGTTTCTTGCCTTCTCATCCGAACTGCCCTCCATCCATCACTTTTGTTCTTCTCCATCTCTCTTTCATCATTCTTGCGTTCTCCTTTTCTCCTGTCTTTCACCATTCTATTTTTTCCGTCCCTTATTCACCCCATTTCTTCCCCTGTTGTACCTCTTTCGTCATTCTACGCTCTTTTCTCAATGTTCACGTTCTCTTCCCCCGTCCATTATTCAGTATTTTCCCGTTCGTCTCTATTCATCTCGTGCATTTCGCATTTTCTCTCTCCACACTGCGTCCATCGTTCATCATTCACATCATCACTTACCTCTTTCTTTCCTTTGTTGAATTATTGCAACGGTATCTTACTTTTTATGCAGTCCATCGTCCTGACGCTCGTTTCTCTCTTCCTCTTTTCTTGTCCTGTTCCATGTTCATCATTTTCATCTGTTGTTCTTTTCTCCTCTGAAAAATGTATTGTTCTCTCGTTTCATTTTCCTTCAGTTTGTCCATGACTGGATTGTTCTCATGTCCTGTTTTCATGACATCTGTCATTCTCATGATGTTCTCGCCTTCTCCCTCTCCTGAACCCGCTTTTTTTGTCAGTTTTGTCCTGTCCACCGTGCATCTTTTTCACATTCTCCTCTCTTCGCCTCTCCTCCATGACTGTTATGTCATCTCATCCTATCTCTCAAATATGATTGTCTATTATTCATCATTCACGTTTTCTCCTTTAATACTTCCTTCACTGTTCTTACGTTCCGTTTTCATCCCGTCCATTACACGTTCTTCTCACATCCTTATCATCTTGTCCGAACTATTTTTCATCATTCCCTCGTTTTTTTTCCCATCCCATTCCCCATCTTCCTCTCTTTTTTCATCATTTATTCATCATTTTCTTTCTTCTTTTTTTTTTTTTTTTTTTTTTTTTAATCATTTTCATATTATCTTCACATCCCCTTCATCATTCATCATTCTCAGGCTCTAGTCCAATCAGTCCTCCTCCAGTCAGTCATTATTTTCACGTTCCTCTGGCATACGTCATTCAGTGCTTTCACGTTCTTCTCCAGTCAGTCATTCGTTGTTTTCAGGTTCTTCTCAGTGAGTCATTCGTTGCTTTCAAGTATTTCTCCAGTCGGTCATTCATCATTTCATGTTCTTCTCCAGTAAGTCACTTATCATTTTAACACTCTCCGCCAGTCATGCACTCATCCTTTTCACGTTCTTCTGCAATCATTCATTCATTGTTTCCTCTCTTTATTCTCCCGCTAGTCATTCGTTTATTTTCACGTTCTTCTGTGATCTATCATTCTTCATACTCAGACTCATCTTCCGTCAGTCATTCCCTATTTTCACGTTCTTCTTCCTTTGTCATTTATCATATTCACGTTAAATCATAGCAGCAGAGTTGTTGCTAAAACCAAAATTGTGTATTATTTTCTGATATAATCATTCCCAAGTATCTGAATCCAGAAATGTGCTCAACGTATGAAAAATTAAAAGAAATTAAGAAAGATTACAAAATGAGAAAGCATTGTTGCCATGAAATCTTTTAACAAAACACGGGCTTTTGAGAGGCATTCTGGGAGAACAGTTTATCGTCGAGACTCATTTCTGATATCAGAAGTTGAAGACAGAAAGATGAGACTATATCTGTTCACAGAGACCAAATTCATATATATATATTAATGCAATGAATTTAAAGAGCATTGGACGTCTTTCTTTTTGCCTAAAAGCATGGTTAGTATTTTTAATTTCTTGTTTAAAAAAATGACAGAAGATCGTTTTAAAAAGTCTCTGGAAAAATATATAGCCATAATACATCAGGTGGGTAGAAGGAAAAAAGGTTGATGCACATAAGATAAAAATAAGAAAAAAAGGGTTAGCAATAGTTCTTTACTTCATTAAATCCAGTCAACTCAAAATCAGGCTACAGGAATCGGGCAAAGAACAAGCGGTGAGGTGCCAGTGAGGACACGCACGTTGTGTGTGTGTGTGTGTGTGTGTGTGTGTGTGTGTGTGTGTGTGTGTGTGTGTGTGTGTGTGCGCGCGTGCGTGCGTGCGCGCGCGCGCGTGCGTGCGTGCGCGCACATGTGTGTGTGTGTTTGTGTGTGTGATACGTACGTCTTGCATGCACGCGCGCATGGTTGTATATGTATCACAGCCCAGAGTGGAATCCATTCCAATCCGGAATCGGTCTGGTCCAAACTAGAATCTCAAATGGCCTAGGCCGTATTAGGATTCTAGTTTGGACAAGACTTTTACCAGTCCAAACTAGAATCCCAATATGGCCCACTCCATATTAAGATTCCAATTCGGTCTAGCAAAGTCTAGTCCAAACTGGAATCTTAACACGACCTAGGCCATATTGAGATTCTAATTTGGACTAACCGCTAGTCCAAACTGGAATTTAGTCTAAAATGGAACGCACGCACACACACACACACACACACACACACACACACACACACACACACACACACACTTTTTTAAAGTAGATTTTTTACTTTTGGCGGTTTTGAAAATACTGCATGTAACTCTGCTTGGTAAGACAAGTATGAAACGATATCAGTTTCTGAGTGAGCAGGTGGCACAGTCGGTTGTGTCACAAGACGCCTGACTCAGAGCACTGAAATCAGTTCAACGTTCTTTGCCCCTGTAAGTGTTGGACCGAGTAGTGTGTTCTGCCTGTCTGGTGAACAATACACAAAGCAACACAGCCGCAACACTCAGCAGTCAGTCAGTCCGTTTGAAACAGTTTGACTGCCAGTGGTGACGATGGATTCTGTCCAAAAAGAACGATTTTATGAAGAGATCGACAAAATTATCCGAAACGCTAGATCAACGGAAACGGGACACATTTTGCGTTTCCCAAGAAAAATATCACAAGATTTTGTCTGCACTGAAACTTGAGAAGCTTGCCAAATGTGACGATGGACCCAAGTTTAAAAACTGGGCACAAAAAACTACAAGATCGAAGTTGTTGGAAATCGGGACATTGTGTTCTGCAAAAGTCAGAGTTGTCCTCTGGTGACAAGAGAGGAGTTGTTCCACACAATTTTGTGGTGCCATGAACGCGTCGAACATGCAGGCCGTGGTAAAACATGGGCCGTCAGTGGAAACTACGCTGGAATAACGCGTCGAGGTGTAGATGTGCTCTTGAAGACGTGTGTGAGCTGTGGCCAGCCACAAGTTGTGAAGCCTTTGCCATCAGGGAAACGAATGATAAATTTGACATTTCTGCACCGTGTGCAAAAACTGATCTGATCGACTGTCGTAGTCGTCCGGACCAGGATTTCAAGTGGATATTGCACTGCAGAGACTCTTTTCTAAGTTCAGTTGGGGGTTATCCCCTCGTTTCCAAGTCAGCAGCAGAAGTTGCAAGACACCTGCTGGAACAGTTTTCAATCTTTGGACCACCCCGAATTCTA
>JADBJO010003029.1:180000-225000 GCA_016801955.1 Conus betulinus | reverse complement strand
TGGGGACAGATGGGACGGATGAGGGCGTGACATGGTGGCTGTATTGGAGCGGAGGGGGGAGGGGGCGCAGATGCAGGGTTTGACATGGATGGGCCTGGAGGGTGGGCGTGGAGGCGAAGCCTGACATGGCTGGGCGAATTTGGGGGGGGGGGGGACGGATGCAGGCTGTGAAATGGATGGGTGTGAGAAAGGGGGGGGGGGGTGGGGGAGCATGCATACACATGGTGGGCGTACCAAGGATGTATTCAGCGCGTGACATGAGTAGGTGTATGGAAGGAGAGGGGGAGCACAGATCCATAATGTGACATGGATGGGTGAACGGTGGGGGGGGGGGGGGGGGGGAGGGGTACGTGCGCAGGGCCGACATGTATGGGCATACGCGTGGGGGAGATGGGGAGGAGCGAATGCAGAGTATGATGTGTGGGGGGTAAGGGGGACTTGGATGCAGGGAATACCATGTTTACGTCGTCGTGAATGCAGTTTGTGACATGCATGGGGGTGACGGGGTAGCGGATGCAGTGTACAACGTGGTGGTGGGTATGGAGGACGTGGGATACAGCCTGTGATATTGGTGGGGGGTACGCCGCTTGCGGATGCAGAGCGTGCCATGGGTGGGTGATTGGGGGAGGAGAGGTGCAAATACAGGGCATGACATGGCTGGCGGGGGGGGGGGGGGGAGGGGGGGGGGGATGCAGGATGTGACAGTGGTGGAATACAGGGAATGCAGATTTGGCGTTCTCACAGGGATGGGAGTAGGGGGTATGGATTTCAGATCATGATATAGCTTAGGGTATTGGGAGGGGGTGCGTCAATATTAGGGCGTGTGACGTGGGTGGGATGGGGTGGGGGAGAGGGCGGGGGAGGCTGATTTCAGGGTATGCCATGGATTTGAGTAGGGGGGGGGGGGGGGGGCGCTGGGGGCTCGAATTTTAGAGGATGACATGGAAGGGGGTAGGACATGGAGGATGCAGTGCGTGACATGGGCGAGCGTACAGGATGCACAGATGTCAGTGCGTGACATGGGTGAATAGGAAGTGAAAATTTCAGGTCTGACATGTGTGGGCATGGGGGGGGGGGGGGGGGGGGGGGGGGGGCAGGGTGTGACATGTGACATTTGATTTGCGTACTTGGGAAGAGGGGGCGCGGATAAAGGGCGTGACTTTGGGTGGGGCGTGTTGAGCAGAGGGGGTGCGATGGAAGGGTGTGACGAAGGTGGGTGTATTGGGGTAAAACGGGAGGGGGGGGGGGGGGATGGCATAATGTGGGTGGGCGTAACGTAACGGGGCAGAGTGGGCATGCAAGCATGGCGTGAGGTGGGGGAGGGGGGGGGGGGCGTATTGGGGTGGAAGGAAACTCGGATGAAGCGAGTGACAAGGGTGGACGTATTGTGTCAGACGGGACGTGGATGAAGGGTAGGGGGGATGGAGGAGAGGAGGTGCAAATACAGGCCATGACATGGGGTGGTGGTGGAGGAGAGAGGAGGTGCAAATACAGGCCATGATGGGGGGGGGGGGGAGAGAGAGAGGAGGTGCAAATACAGGCCATGACATGGGGGGGGGGGGGGGGGTGGAGGAGAGGAGGTGCAAATACAGGCCATGACAATAGGGGGGGGGGGGGGGGGGGGACGGACGGAAAAGAGGAAGTGCAAATATAGGCCATGACATGGAGGCGGGGGGGGGAGGGGGGGGGGCGGGAGGGGGGACGGAGGATGTGGATGCAGATGCAGGGCGTAACACATGGGTGTGACATGGTGCGCGTAATGGCGCGTAGAGGCGCTGATGCAAAGCGTGACACGGGTGTCTTATTTGGGCGGAGGGGGGTGTCGGATGAAGGGGGCGTGACATAGCGGGCGTATTGGGCAGAAGGGCGCTGATGCAAAGCGTGACGTGGGTGGGCGGAACTGGATGGAAGGAGGAGGCCGGGGGGAAAGGGGGGGGGGGGGGGACGGACGCTGTGCGTGAAATGGATGGGCGTAAGGAAGGCGGGGGGAGGGGGGAGGAATGTGTGGGACGCACTTATGTGGGCATAATGGCTTGGAGGGAGCGGGTACGCAGGACATGACAACCATCCTCACCCTCCACCATCTCTCAAACACGCACGTGCGCGCGCGCGCGCGCGCGCGCACACACACACACACACACACACACACACACACACACACACACACACACAGTGGCATGGACATTCAAGTTAGAAATAGCTTCAATGTCGACATTTGAACTCGGCCATCGTCTTTTCGGCCGGCGTGTCCGATGGGCAAAAGTGTTTTTGAAGGCGTCTCTAGGCCGCTGCCATCTCGTGAAGTGCAATTGCAATTTCACCAAGCGTGAGCCTCTCAGGTCTGCAGATGGTGCGTCCTCGAGCCAATCATCTGGTGTCATCTGCCATAGCTCACTACTTGCTCCTCCTCCTCTAGCGCCTCGGACGGAAACCTCTGCAGATGGGCTCGAGATCGAGGAGACAACCTGAAAATTAAAAAAAAATTAAAAGGGCCTGCAAAAATCAAGGTCTACCTACCTGGCAGGAATCAACAGGTTTCAAAAGACACCAAAACTTGGGGCCTTTCAAGTGAACCTTCCCACTTTTCGGAAAAAAAGAACTGTCGGTTTTGCGCGTGTGAATTGTCTTGGCTTCACGTTAAAGCAATCTGTGCTGAAATCAGCAGTCATACTGGTCATGATCTTAGCTAAACGCTGACGTCTGTCGGGAAAAGAGGTGCTCTGAAGGTAAGATATTTAAACAATAGGCTTGTGGCGGTGAAATTCAAACAATAATATGATATCATGAGGTAATGAACTCGAAACAGTGACAAAAAAGATCCTAGTTGTTTGTATTTACAATGGGTACAATATGCTGAAGATGTGAATCTGGAACAGTAATAAAACATCTTGGACGTGCGTCTTAAATACACCAGAAAATATGCAGAAGGTATTCTTTCGGTCTCCAGTAAAATAACATCCTAAGGATTATGATTTAGTACTTGAATAGAATATCCGGAAGTCATGACTTCAAAACGGCAATGAAACGCAATATCTTCAGAAAATGAATTTAAAGCGGCAATAATTCAAAGCGCAATGAAATACTATACTCAAAATATGAATTTAAAACGGGCAATTAAAGATCTTAGGATGTGGGGATGATTCCCCACGAATTTCTGACCAAAAACAAGTCGAAATTCCGTGTCTTTTGTATGCAGATGATTTAGCCATCCTCTCGACTTCAAAACAGGGACTTCAGAGTAAATTAAACCAGTTACACAACTACTGTTTAGACTGGGGAATGAAAATCAACACAGAGAAAACAAAGGTCGTTGTATTCACCAAATCAGATCCAAAGGCACCACTATTCTTCAATTGCGGTTGAAAACATAATTGAAACAGTAGATCAATATAAATATCTTGGAGTCATTTTCCATAAAAACGGACATTTTACAGAAGCCCAAGAACACTTAGCAAGACAGGGGAATAAAGCCGCACATACCTTGAAGAGAATGTTTTATGGTCAAAATGTAAATATGAGAACAGTTACAACCCTATTCGACTCATTAGTCTCTCCCATCTTCACATATGGGTCGGAGGTGTGTTCCCATCCTCTTACCAATACAAAGATGAAATATGTCAAGAAAAGAAAATGCAGCATTTGTTCAAAACCTGTCTTGCAAACAAATTCCACATGAAACCGCACACATTAAATTCTGCAGGCAATTATTAAGAGTTCATAGAAAAGCAATGACATTACCGGTTTTGGGCGAACTGGGGAGATTCCTGATTACTTTTAAAGTGATAACCCAGACTATCGCATTCTGGATACACATATTAGAGTCAGACCAAGACTTTTACCAACAACAGATTTATCAGTCAATGATCTCTCAGGGCACCGAAGAAAGCAAATGGCCGAAGTTTATAAGACAAACCTTGTCAACGATAGGATTACAGCATGTCTGGGAAAATCAAGGTACATTTAGTGTGACTCGCCTGAAGTTTCTAATCAATGCGAAGCTGGAAACGTTTTATATTGAGTTCTGGAAGAAACAAAAGAACGAAAGCACATCCAAGCTCAAATTTTATGCCACAGTTACCACCGAATACAAACAGGCGGCTTATTTGGAGCAACACACTGACACAGATTGCACGAGCACTAAACTAGATTACGAATAAGTGCCCATGAACTCCAAATTGAGAGGGGCCGTTATACCAACACTGACAGAGAAAAACAGATTATGCACAACATGCCACGTCGTTGAGGACAAACTACATTTTCTCGATGACTGCAAAATTATTTGACCAACAACGTTATGACCTAATGACAAGGATCACAAAAAACTGATTTTCCACCGCAGACTAACATGACAAAACCCTCAGAGCTCATGTTATTGGACTGCTTCCAACCTGTGCTTGCCCAGTATATCCTGTTGTGTTTTTCTCTTCGGAGACAGAAAATTTAATCAGACTCTGATACACACTGTGCTTTTTCTTTCTGCTACTAATGTTATGTTGCAAGATGTGACAACAATGGGATTAGTAGTTAGTTTAGTTGAATGTCTGAACTTGATCATCTGTGCCCCACAAAACCTCTGGTTTTCATATGGCAATAAAATATTTTTGTTCTGGATTTGGAAATGTGTCTCCCAACCAAACCTATTTTGAAAATCAGCCCCCAAATTGCTGAATCGTCTTCCACAGTACCCAAATAACAAACCTATAGCATCGTAAAGAAAAAATGTTTATCAGCAGTTATCCACCCTGCTCCATGTGAAGCGAAAAAATCCAAAAAAATGAGGTGTCAGTTGTTCGGCCTAGATTGCGGAGCAAGCTTGGTAAGAATGAAAACTGTGGTGCACGTGAAAGCCGTACCTGTTCTGAACACCACCCCGAACATTTTTCTCCGTCTTCCGGGTATTTAAAGCCGGGATTGTAGACAACTTTAATCATGCCTCCGAGACGAAGACTAAGCAATGTGGACAGAGGAAGGGCGATTGGTTGGCACCAAGAAGGTATGCCTAAGAGAGATCGCTAGAAGGCTTGGGGTGTCCCTCTCGACCATTCAAAGGCTAAGAGATCGTTGGCGCAACACCGGAAATGTAGAGGAGCCACAACGACCTGGGCGACTCAGAATCACCACAAGAGAGCAAGATCGCTACGTGGTTCTGTCTTGCTTGAGGGACAGGACAGCGTCTTCTCGAGCACTGCGAGATCGACTACGGGCAGCCAGCAATGTGAACGTCAGCACACAGACCATCCGGAACCGGCTCCACGCGGCAGGGATCAGGTCGAGGTGCCCAGCAGTGAAACCGCCCCTGACCCCAGCACAACGGGGACGCCGCAGGACCTGGGCAGCACTTCACAGGAGGTGGACAAGAGATCAGTGGGCGAGAGTGATCTTTTCGGACGAGTCCCGGTTCACCCTCTCTTTAACGACGGGCGGGTACGCGTCTGGCGCCGTCCCGGCGAACGCTACGCGGGACGCCGCGGTCAGGCAGCATGACCGCTATGGGGGCGGGTCCGTGATGGTGTGGGGTGGGTTCAGCCTCAACCACAAGACCCCCCTACACCGTGTTGAAGGCCGTCTGACCGGCGTGGCGTACAGGGACACCATTCTCCGACCCCTTGTGCTGCCGGCCCTGCAGGCGGTGGGACCCGGCGCCCAGTTCCAGGATGACAATGCCCCCTGTCATCGAGCTGCGGTGGTGAACAGGTTCCTGGAGGAGCAACAGGTTACGAGGATGGACTGGCCGGCCCGCTCGCCCGACATGAACCCAATAGAACACCTGTGGGACGTGTTGGGGCGGCGGGTCCGCGCCCACGACCCACCTGCTACCACCCTTGACGACCTCTTCCACCTGCTGCAGCAGGAGTGGCAGGCGGTACCCCAGGACACCCTCCGCCGCCTGGTTCACTCAATGAGACGTCGCTGTGAAGCCTGCTTCAATGTTAATGGGGGCCATACTCGTTATTGACTTGATTGTATTCAGTGGAATAACCATGTGAATTTGGAAAAGGGGGTATGACTCTTCATGTGCATGTAGCACAAAGATTAATCGTGTCACAATTACAGCATCATGTTTGAAGAAAGGGGGAATAATGAAATTACAACCTTCATTCATCAGCAATTGTGTTTGTGCTTTTTATTCAGAATGAGAGCTGTAAGCACAGGCCTTTGCACACAGGGGGGTTTTCATCCCTTCAAAAAACATTGTTTTTTTTTGTTATGCGGCAACCAATGATGGAATCTCACACAGCAGTGTGTAATCCAGCCTGTGTCAACTGGTAGTGCGCACGGGGGTCTTGGTGACCTCGTTACCGCGCGGGATAAAAAGTGCAAAGTTGCGTTAACTGTGCCTGTTTTGCATCAAGCTTGCTGGCGACACAAGATGTGTAAAATGAAAAATTCTTTTTTTCCGTGCAAGAGCAGTCTCTCAAGTGAGTTTTATGCCCCTTTTTTTGCTGTTTAAGCGCGGGGTTGGTTACTGTCAGCCCTTTTCTCACCATGCCACCACGAAGAAAACTTAGCACCTTTGACAAAACCAGGGCGATTGCGTGGATACAAGATGGCATTGCAAAGGCTGAAGTGGCGCGACGACTTGGTGTGCATCATTCAGTTATTGTTAGACTGAATCAGCGTTTTTTAGGGCGACCAACAGCGTTGAAGAGAGGCCACGGTCAGGTCGGCCTAGGCAGACTACTCCCAGAGAAGATCGTTTCATCGAGAGGCAGGCCCTATTGCAGCGGGATACCACTTCCACCAGCATCCAAAGGCAGCTTCGTATGGCAAATAACACCATCCTCAGCCGTCAAGCCATACGAAACCGTCTTCACCACTTCGGCCTCAGATCACGTCGCCCAGCTGTTCGACCACGACTGCTAGCAGCCCATAGGCTGGCTCGCCGAGCTTTCTGCCATCGTCATGTGAGATGGAACCAACAACAGTGGTCCCAGGTCCTCTTTTCAGATGAGTCGCGGTTTAGTCTTGAACACAATGACGGCCGAACTAGAGTTTGGAGGCGTGTTGGTGAACGTTACATTGATGCAGCTGTTCGCCAGACCAGGGCCTTTGGGGGAGGATCTGTTATGGTATGGGGTGCCTTCAGCCTCCACCACAAGACACCACTCTACCATATTGATGGAAACCTCACAGGCATCCGCTATCGGGATGAAATCCTGGCGCTTTCGTTGTTCCGACCATGCAACGGATAGGACCCATGGCAGTCTTCCAAGACGACAATGCTCGGCCACATAGGGCCCGGGTGGCCGAAAACTTCATTGTGCAGGCCGGCATCAACAGGATGATCTTCCCGGCGTATAGTCCCGACCTCAATCCCATCGAGCATATGTGGGATGAGTTGGGGAGACGTGTGAAGGAGAACCATCCACCTCCCAGAGACCGCCAGGATCTCTTCCAAATGCTGCAACTGGAATGGCAGAGAATCCCTCAGAGGGTCATCAGAACACTGGTCAACTCGATGAGGAGTCGCTGCGTGGAATGTCTCGCCAATGGCGGTGGCCACACCCACTATTGAAATGATTTTGTGAACTGAACAGATTTTGCGAACTTTGATTTCGACCCATCCTCTGTTTAATTGTCTGTAAATCAACAACCGTTCATTCGATCCCAATGAAATTCAATGTACGTTATATTTTGGAAATTATGCGGGTACATGTAAAGTGTGTTTTCGCATCCTACAGGAAGTGAGACTTTCCTAGTTTAATTCATTTCTTGTCAATGTCTTTTCCCAGTTTAATCCATTTCTTGTCAATGTCTTTTCCCAGTTTAATTCATTTCTTGTCAATGTCTTTTCCCAGTTTAATCCATTTCTTGTCAATGTCTTTTCCCAGTTTAATTCATTTCTTGTCAATGTCTTTTCCCATTTATTTCTTGTCAGTGTTTGTTTGTTTTTTCCAATTTAATTAATTTCTTGTCAGTGTCCCATGACAGTAGGTCGTAAGGTTTCTCAGCAGTGGGCATTATGTCAAGGGCGTTGTAACCAGTTCAGTTCTTGATGTTGCCCATACAGAACTTCTTCCCTCTGCACGTGAGGTGTTACCCCCTGCGCATGCGCCAATAATTAAAGTAAGGAGAGTTATGTCCCTTTATGCGGATCGAAAGTGAGTCTACGATTATTCAACAGTAAATGACATCTTGGACAGAGTCATGGAGAGAGGTACATGTTCGTAACCAAGCACGCTTACACCGCTCAGCAACTGCGAGAAAAATTCAGCTTTCTTTTTCTTGCTTTCTTTCTCCTCCTTTTTTTTCTTTCTTTCCTTTCTTTCTTTCTTTTCTTTCTTTTTTCTTTTCTTTCTTTCTTTCCTTCCTTTCTTTTTGTCTTTCTCATTTTCCGTGCCTCTTCAGTGGCCTTAACCCCTTCCCTTCCCACCCTCTCTCCGCTCATTCTGACTCTCCTCAGCCACACCACGGCTTGTCCCGCCAAAGCCCCGGCATCGGCAATCCCCAGGGAGCAATCAGTGTCAAGTCGAATCGTCATGGGGCAACTCACTAGAGAGGAAACACTGCATTTCCGCTGTGTCCCTTCGGTGGTGTTCAGTGATACCTGCTCGGATCCTAGTTACGCAGGATACCACCTACGAAGCCCGTCGCTGACAGCGATAATCGCTTAGTCCCGGAGCCAGCGTGAGTATGCGTCCTTCTTCGGAAAGCGCTACCACGTCCGTCCACCGACAGTCCCCCGTGAGTTTGCCCATATCGCCGGACGAGGAGGTCTTAGCTGTCGGCTTGTGCAATGACTGGCTTTCTTCTTCTTCTTCTTCTGCTGCTGCTGCTGCTGCTGCTGCTGCTGCTTCGTACACTCAGACAGGAACCCCAGAGGCACCGACGAAAGGTGGTGTACGCCGAAGATCCATAGAGCTTCTCCCCTTGTCGATGTGTCGGCAGGCCAGGTCTCTCCTCTTAGGTTTTTTTCATGTGTGGGAGAGTCCTGCAGGAAGTGTTCCACAGTCATGGGGCTGTACCATATGGGCTGTACCTTAAGACTCGCCAGTGGTATTGCGGTGTTTGAGTCTGGAGTGCCCTGTCCTCAGTCTCACAATACTGGATGCAGATCGCACTATTCAGAAGAAGCTGTACCTTGGACGAGTAAGGCCTGTCCTGGAATGTGAAGCAGCTGCATGGGGGACAGCATCCAAAACCAACTTTGACCAGGCCTCAAGAATTCAGAATAAGGCATCCCGAATCATCACAGGTGCACTCACGTCAACCCAGTCCAAGCCATGGATAATCTGGCCGGACTTCAGAGCCTCGAAAGCAGACGAGATACTGAAGTCCTCATACAAACCCACCGTCTGACAAAGTCTTGTTTCTTATGGTCCACATGAGGTATGTAGAATCTGTCCAAAGCAATCAGTTACTGAAAAACGACGGTCGAAGAGAACTTCTCAGGCACTGCCGTCCATTGCCCCTTGGAATGCCAGGTAGGGATGCCAAATAATCCACACAGTACGTATGCATGATTTTTTTCACCTTATTCCTCAATTCTAAAAATCGAGAAAGCTTTCGTATTTTACCCAACTCACGCAACCCAGACAAATTCTTAGTGTTCGGACAGAACACGATTGTGTGACGCTGTAAGTGCATTGGCATTGAAGGGACATCGCGTTCTCCTTCGTGTCGGTGAGAGAACCAAGAGGGGGATCAGCATGGGTGAGATTTTAGTTCCGTAAAGGCAGTCATCTTCTGTCTTCTATGATGATATCGTTCAGCATACCTGTGTCCCTGTTTTATTATTGTTGTTGTTGCTTGTATGTGTGCGTGTGCGTGCGTGCGTGCGTGCGCGCACTCCAGACTAGACGTCCTACCTCTGAGCTAACTAGCAACACTCCTCCTACCTTATCCCCCCCCCCCCCCTCTCGTCTCTCCCTTCCACCACCACCACCACCCCCCCCGACCCTACCCCTTCCAAAAAAAAAAAAAAAAAACGGAAAAAAGAAAAAAAATCCTGGCAGTTACCCAGACTGCTCTCCGACATCGGACGGGACTGGTTGGAAAACAGGCTTGACCCCGTTTCTTTGTTGTCAGTCAGTCGGTGCAACAGGCCATGGACCCTTATAAGCCACGGATGGGGGAGGGGGGTGGGGAAGCAGGGGAGGGCGCCAACAGGTGAAGAAAGAGCCACTGTTGATTAGCACCAATCGCGTGGAACGTAACAGAATATGACAGCGATTTGCGTAGCCCGACGCAGGACTGGAATTCAAATGAGCCACTAGTCTCATTCAGGTTCTTTCCGTGCGTGCGATCTCTACGTGAAGTTTTCATGCGAACGCTATGAGGGCCAGAGAGCAGAAAGTAATGCTAACTGTTCACCGCCGCTTCATTTCTCTATGTTCCCATTAAGAAACGTTTCATGACTGACTGTGTTTTTTCAAAGGTGAAGAAGCTTCATGGTGCATGCAATATCATGCACCACTCACAGTGAAACATATTCTTTTAGTGTGTCGGGACTTGCATGATGTGAGACATAAACACTTCACAGCAAACTCCATGAAAACCTTGTTCAGAGATGTCCCACATGACGTGATCTTTGAATTTCTGAAAGAGATTAACATTTTTCATCTGATCTAAGATTTTATGAAAGAAAGGTTTTTAACGAAGTTTCTGGCGCGTTTTTAGAAGGTGTATTTTAAAAGAGATGTGTGAATGGTGGTTTTTTTTTGTTGTTTGTTTTGCTTTTTTTTTTTTTTTTTTTTGACTTGTGAGTTGATTTTAACGTGGTGACAGCCCTGATATGGCGCTTTGCTGGGCTATAAGCAACATTACCTTACCTTAACGAACCTTGTTCAGAGATTTCCCACCTGATGTGATCTTTGAATTTCTGAAAGAGATCAACATTTTTCATCTGAACTAAGATTTTTACGGAGGAGAGATTCATTAAAATTTCCGGTGTGTTTTTGGACGGTGTGTTTTTTAAAGGGTTGTGTGAATGAGTTTTTTCTTTTTTTTTTCTTTCTTTTTTTACTTTTTTTTTTTTTTTTTTTGAATAATAATTTGTGAGTTGACTTCAACGCGATGATGACAGCCATGATAATCATGGCCCTTTGCGGATGGCTGGGCTATAAGCAACATTACCTGACCCTATGACTGGTAGTCATTCTATGTGCCATTCACACCCTGACTAATGTTGTCCGACGGAGCAGCGCCGATATAGTAGAAAATCAAAGGTCAGACATGTACCACACAGCTGCGTTGACCGGCCCCTTAAGGCTGTTCTTCATGGACAGAAACAATGATTCTCGCTTCTACTTCGGCCGAAGCCCACGATCAGGTTCGCAAAACTACGCCGAACTAACAACTGATTCTTTCAGAAGTATAGAAGGAATTTAAATCCACCAGTTAACAGGGACAAACAATTTAGCGGACAAAACACAACGCGTTTATACTAGGTCTTCATCAGCCAAGAAAAACAGCATTCAGGAGAATGAAAACGAAGGAGGAGTGATCACGTAACCTCCTTAAATTCGGCGCAAGATGGGCGTTGAATGAATACGTGGAGATAAATAATCGCTCGTTCTTCGTTTTTATTGTCCTCAAGTGTTGTTTCATCTTGCCTGAAGAAGACCTGAAAAGTCGAAACGCGTTGTGTTTTGTAAATGTTTGTCCCTGTTAACTGTCGATTTTACTTGAAATTCCTTTAAATAAAATTTTGTTTTAATTTCACCTCTCTTTCAAACTTCTTCATTGAGGTTTGAAAGATCTGTTCTCAGGGGAGGGAACTCACCCTGAAATACTGCTCGCCAGTGCTCGATCGAGTGCTATCATTAGGCTCCCTGACCTAAGAACTGCTTTGAATTGGCAATGAAATCGATTGTAGCAACCTCGCTTTCCGAAGTTGCACTCACTCACTTTCCAAAGCATTTATTGTGAACATACTAAATATTCAGACAGTACCGAATTCAAAATATTTGCTTATGAACCTAGGTTGGAAATTTGTTTGTGGTGGTTCCCATTCTAGATTCGTGAACAAATAAGGAAATCAGAAGGAGCTAACGATTTCCACCACAGGAAGTTGTTACAAGACTACTGGTTTCAATAACACGAGAGCCTTCATGCAGTAACCTCCCTTTGCTGCGAACCCACAAACAGCAAGTAAAACATGTTGAGCGAATTCCCCCCCCCCCCCCCCCCCCCCCCCCCCCCCCCCCCCCCCCCCCCCCCCCCCATCGAGAACTTCGGCTCGGCGAGGCTCGTGAAGCTCGCTGATCTTGGATGGTGGACCTGAAGATTGGGCGATTAAGAACGAACACACTATCGCCGAGATCGCTGAAATCACGGACGAGACGAACGAAGTTCGCGATTAAAAGAGGCCCTTTAAATCCTGTTTTTTTTTTTTTTTTTTTTTTTTTTTTTTTTGAGAGACACACGAGATAGGGGACGAAGACAGCGGAGACACAAGAGATAGGGGCACATAAAAACGAGACGGCATGTTAAGATAAGGGCACAAAGGGAGACAAAACACCTAGAGTAGAGAATAGAGATAGCGCGGCACATTAAAACGACGAGACGGCACGTTAAGATAAAGGGAGACATAAAACACCTAGAGTAGTCGAGAGATCCCGGAATATAGTGAGCTTTACGTCCTCCCAGCAAAAGCTTCTAGGGACAAGTTGTTCTATCGCGCTAGTCTTGGAAGAGAATCCTAAGATAGGGCGACTTGTATAACAGACACGAGTTTTTGTTTTCCCTCTGAGTGTTTCTCGCTGGGTCTCTCCATAAAACCTGTCATTTTCGCTGCTCATCTTAACGTGCTGTGGTTCCAGTGATGTTTTTGTAGTGTTACATTAGATGGGTCCCTTAGCCCGCTGTTTTGGAATGGGTTAGTTATTCCCGTCTACCTGTTATCCTAATGTGAACATCAAACCTCAACATGGCTGGCTAACTTTTGTTTTGTATATAAATTCATCGTTTTGGGCGAATGTGTGCGTATTACTTTGTCATGAATGGTGGCTTACAGTAAAGTATAAGGAACGATTGCACGTGAAAACAATAAATGAAAGAAGGACTAGGCTAATGAATGAATGATACACGAGTGAATGAAAATGCAGAAATGAACTTCATGTCCTCTCTTGGGAACTTGAAGGGATATACGCTTCACGGTCGCAGAAGAATTCTAGATAAACAAATAAGCAAACTGCATAATAAAAGAGAGAGAGTGTATATATATATATATATGCATGTATGTATGCATGTATATATATATATACATACATACATATATACATACATATGTAACTTATATATATATATATATATATATATATATATAAGTTACATATGTATATGTATGTATATATATATATATACATGCATACATACATATATATACATGTGTGTATGTACACACACACACACACACACACACACACACACACACACACACACACATATATATATATATATATATATATATATATATATATATATATATATATATAAAAAACACCGAAGAGTGGAAGCTCCGCACGTATTGCTGAGGAAGACTTGGGGGCTTGCAGGCTTCCAGCCTGAGTCTCGGAACAGTCAGAACTTCACACCATCGTCAATGCTTGCACTGAACTCTCACCCTGGGCGCCTGGAAATGCCATCAGAGACACCCCAAAGTCGTATATTTTTCACCGCCTCCACCCCACCCCACCCACCTCACCTCACCTCTCTCTCCTCTCTCTCTCTCTCTCTCTCTCTCTCTCTCTCTCTCTCTCTCCTCTCTCCTTCCCACACTCCCCTCACCTCCCCTCTGTCTTTCTCTCGCTCTCAAGAGAAAGAAAGATCTTGGAGAAAGAAAGATGTAATTTTTGCGTTCGCCTCGGAATGTACACGTCCGTGTGTGTGTGTCTGTCCGTCTGTATGTGTGTGCATGTATGTATAAAATGTATATGTGCGCCCTCGAGCGCGAGGTTGTACGAGTGCGAGTCTGATTTGTGTACATGCAAATATGAAAATACTTCTTATACATACGGAGGTATGTACATATGTGTGCATGTGTGTGTGTGTTACTACCCATAGGATTCTCTCTCTCTCTCTCTCTCTCTCTCTCTCTCTCTCTCTCTCTCTCTCTCTCTCTCTCTCACTGTGTGTGTGTGTGTGTGTGTGTGTGTGTGTGTGTGCGAGCGTGCGTGCGTGCGTGCGTGCGTGCGTGCGTGTGTGTGTGTGTGTGTGTGTGTGTGTGTGTGTGTGTGTTGTGTGTGTGTTTGGAATACACGCTGATGTATTCACATCCACCGACAATATTAAACAGTTAT
Organism: Conus betulinus; assembly: GCA_016801955.1. Lineage (NCBI taxonomy): Eukaryota > Metazoa > Mollusca > Gastropoda > Neogastropoda > Conidae > Conus > Conus betulinus. The sequence continues at coordinate 210,757 of JADBJO010003029.1, read as the reverse complement.
AATGCTGAAAAAAAAAAAAATCAAATCTTGTATCTATATCATACAGCACATTGTTATAATACTATTCAGTGTTATTTACTGTAATCATATTATTCAGCATATTACGTTATAACATAGAATGATATAGTATACAATGCAATATAATATAAAATATGTCATATGATTTGATATATTATGATATAATGTAACATAATGCAATATAATATGATTTAATATTTGTTTCCATATGGATGCCACTGATTCAGATTTGAAACGAAAGACCCAGCACCACGTCATCAAACAGAAATAACCGCTAGCCCCTTTTACTTCCGAGCATGACAAAGGCTAAGAGAAAAAGAAATAAAAGAAGGAGAAAGAAAGAAAGAAAGAGAGAAAGAAAAAAAAAACAAACAAACAAAAATAAAGAAAAGAAAGCAAAAAGAAAAAAGTCAGGGTAAATTTCTTTCACCACTCTGTTTTGAAACAGGAATGAGGAGGGAGGGGGCGGCGGGTGATGGGGGGGGGGGGGGGGGGGGGGGGGGGGGGGGGTTGGGGGGAGGGGGGGGGGGGGTTGGGGTTAGTATAGGACATCCTAGTCTTTAATAAAAGAAAAAGAGCCTAAGCAAGCCATTGATTTTTTTAACGCTCTGCATGGCGGGAAAAAGACACCAAAGCATATATACAACACTTGATTACAAATAAACAAACGACGGCCATCGTGGAATTAAAAAAAAAAAAAAAAAAAAAAATCAGATCTGCAAGGCCAGCCTGATCTAATGAACTCGACCTGCCGTGCACGGTTTATTTGTTTACTAATGTGAAAGCTTAATGACCACAGGCGAAAGCAGAAGCAAGTGAATAAAAGGGCGGAAGGGGGAGAGGGTGAGAAGGGTGGATAGGGGGTTCAGTGTGGAGGAGCGTGATGGTGAAAAGCAGGGGGTGTGGAGGTGTGGAAGAAGAAAGTATACATTGTTTTTGAACGGTGAACAGCTCGCAAACCGGATCCAACCAGTCACAGAGATGTGTATTTTTTTCCCCACCAGTTGTTAGGTTTGAGCTTCAAAGGTCATAGTCATACGTTTACATCAGTGTTTGTAGACTGGAGCGGTTTCTTGTTTTCACAGGGGTTTTTCAATTAAATTTTATGGATGATTTTGATTTTCTCTTCTCTGGCCTGTTTGTGCAGTAACTTACTACGAATCTAAAGAACCACCGAATTTCAGTGAAAAATGATAAATTAGCAAACAAGTAAACAAAAACGTAAGATGAGAACATCAAAAGTGACAACACTTAACTTTAGTTTATTATAACATCGACAAAACAAATTATGCCTTTAATCAACACCATTTCAGAACAAATATGTCAAGAAGGAACAAAAGAAACGAACAAATTAGCAAAAAAACAAACAAGCAAACATTTGAAAAATGCAGTTATACCAGTCGTATCACATTTCAGAATTAAGATGCCGAGAAGGAACAACTCAAACGAACACATAAACAAAAACGAACAATCAAACAGATTTTTCTTAAGAACGCACTTATACCAGTCATGAACCGTCAATTTGAAAAAGTTTAACTACATATTTCCGCAAAATGTTAAGGACTGCACCTAAACTCAAGGGTGATCTTTGAATTCAAGATCGAAGTTCCTTGTTACTTTGTGCCAAGACTTGTGGCAAACAGTGCAGAATCAGATTGATCCTCACGACACACGCTTACCAGGAAAAATGCTGTTTTCGCAATTAATAATTTTTTTTTTTTTTTTTTCCAAACAAAAGTGGTTGAGTATAGTCAACACTGCTGAGACTATCCGACCCACGTTTCACATTTTTTTTTCTTCAGAAATTTTGTTGCTTGGAATTTGCTTTCACCATTTAAACCACGAACGGAATAAGAAAATATTTGGACGTTTGCCAAAACTTTTTTTTATGATTATATTTCATTATCCTCCTGAAAAAAAAAAAAAAAACGTGTTGAGGCATCGTGCCACTCGCCCCGAAGTTTACCACCGGTGTTATGTGTTCGTTTCTTTATGACCAGCACGTGGTTCCACTCCTCTGAGAGGAAGCTTGCTTTATCGTGCGGCTGTTCTAGGACTTCCAGTCTCTGGTGCCTGTAAATCGGTGAGAGCTGTTTGTTGATCTGGGAATGTCTTGGAGCACATTTGTCCTTAATTAGTTTCATATCCGGACAGATTTGTTATGAGCCATTTATATGACAAATTATTGTTCAGAAGGTTCTTTCCCCTTTAAGAAGAAGATGCGCATTTTTTTTTTCTGCCATGGAAATAATATGCCCAGAAACTTTCAGCTTCTACATCGTTCAGATACACAGATACGTTTTCATAGGATAGGTGGTACACGCAATGGTGACATCAATTCTGCATAGCATGTATGTACATGACAACGCTAGTATGTAACCTGTGTATTACATGTGTGTGTGTGTGTGTGTGTGTGTGTGTGTGTGTGTGTGTGTGTGTGTTTCTATTTCTTTATCTACATGTGGAGCAACTTGTCCGTAATTAATTTCGTATTCAGCTGATTTGTTGTGAGCCTTTTCCCTACCAAAGTTATTATGTTCAAATGTTTTTTCCCCCTTAAGCAAAAAAAAAAAAAAAAAAAAAAAAAAAAATTTTTTTAATTTACCATGGAAATGTTTCCTTAAAAGTTTCGGCCTCTTCGCCATGAAGATGTACAGATATGCCTTTGCATAAGGCAGATGGTAACCGTAATGGCGACATAAATGTATGTATTTTTACGTGTCAGTGTGAGTACGACGATAGCTTTTCACAAGCTAGATGGTAAACGCAATGGTAATATAACTTTTGCATAGCATGTATGTATCATGTTAACGTATCATGTATCATATGTATACGCACGTTTTCTATCTATCTATCTATCTATCTATATATATATATATTTTTTTTTTTTTTTTTTTTTAAAGCAAATTGATGAAGAAAAAAAAAATCTTTTAAGCAAACTAAAGAAGAAGAAAAAAAGAACTTGTCTTTGATTAAGATCATCAGGTAATAAGTCGTCAACGTTACCCATCACTGATGTTGGAGTATCGCGATGGCTCAGCGGTGGAGCACGAAGTTCACGACTCTCAGGCGTTTGGGGGTCGATTGGCGCCGACGCCCGATAGAAAAGAACTTGCAAACTTCGCTCCCAACCTTCATGTGCTGTTGTCCTGAGGAGTTGTTTGTTTCGCCGATGTTCGTTTCGCCTAAGGTCAGTTCGCATCTTGAGGCATGTGTACAACCTATTTGATTTGATTTGTTTGTTTGTTTCACGTACGGTTTCTCTCTCTCTGTCTCTGTCTCTCTTTGTCTGTCTGTCTGTCTGTCTGTCTGCCTGTGTGTGTGTGTGTGTGTGTGTGTGTGTGTGTGTGTGTGTGTGTGTGTGTGTGTGTGTGTGTGTGATTCAGTTTGATATGTATTCATACAAGATCACAACACATACAAAAAATAACTGAACTTGTAGTTAGATCTTTAATAAATGTTAGCGAACCGCCCAGATTTGTTTAGATTTCCGCCTGCCGTCGTCTCACTTTGCAACTTGAACTTGTAGCTGTTCAAAAACAAAGCATCGCCGCCGCGTTCGACTCGGGGAAACTAGTTTTGAGTTCAAGTCCGAGCATGTGAATATTGGGAAGACAAAACAATAACACACACACACACACACACACACACACACACACCACACACACACACACACACACACACACACACACACACACACACACACACACACACACAGGAGTCTTCCAAACAGCCGAAGTACTTGAACACTATGGTAGAAATGCATCAGATGGGGATGAAAACATTACGTGTGTGACCGTTTTTGATCCCCCACCACATGGGCAGCCACACTCCGACCTGGGGGGGGGGGGGGGGGGGGGGGGGGGGTGGTGGGGGGATCGACTGGATAAGTCGAGACTTTGCAACAGATGAAACAAATCCCCCGTTCTATAATTTTGTTGAAACGACAGCAGGTAGGTAAGAAGACTTCACAGACGGTGAGGGCTGACCACCACCAAAATCAAAAGGTAGATGAAACGACTTGACGGCGAAAAACGGAGAATTTGGCCGAGTAGAATTTCGACGGGAAAGTGGGTAGAGGTCGGGAAGGGGTAAGGTGGGGAGGGGGGAGGGGGAGGGTTAGTTTTCAGCATGGGGGATACTTCAGTTGTCACCACAGCTCTCTCTCTCTCTCTCTCTCTCTCTCTCTCTCTCTCTCTCTCTCTCTCTCTCTCTCTCTCTCTCTCTCTCTCTCTCTCTCTTCCGTCCGTTAAGCTCAACCTAAATTTCCAGATGAGGAATACACACACACACACACACACACACAAAAAAAAAAAACCGAAAAAGAAATACAGAAAGAAGGAAAGAACGAACACGAGTGAATGGATGGGAAGGGAGGGGGCAGTACAGAAAAGCAAGAAAAAGGAAGGAAAGAAAGAAGGAAGGAAGGAAAAGAAAGGAAAGAAAGAAGAAGGAAGGAAAATGAAGAAGGGAAAGAATGGATGTAGAAAAAGGAAAGACAGAAGGAAGGAAGAAGGAAAGAATGAGGAAGGAAAGGAAAGAAAGAAGGAAGGAAGAAAAAACGAAGGAAGGAAGGCAGGAGAAAGGAGCGGCGAGGGGTGTGGTGGAGACAGGCGGCAGAGGTGATCGGAAAGTCGTCAACGCGCACCTGCATCCACAGCCCCACAGCCAGTCCCCCATCCATCTTGTTCCTCTGTCTGCCCGTCACTGGGGAGCTGGGGGGGGGGGGGGGGAGAAAAAGAGAGAATGAGAAAGAGTGGGTGAGTGAGAGAGAGAGAACTAAGCCTCACACAAAACTTTATTACTCACTCTCTCTCTCTCTCTCTCTCTCTCTCTCTCTCTCTCTCTCTCTCTCTCTCTCTCTCTCTCTCATTAGTTTCTGCCTCACTGGGTTCTCGGCCCCCAGCCAGTTCAAGACTCAAAGCTCTCAGCCCTTTCCACCCCCTCCCCCCCTCCTCCCCCCCACCCCATTCCTTCTACTCCTCACCTCCCACCCCCTTCATTCCACCTTCCTGTCCTCCCATACACACCCTACTATATTCCCATCTTCCCCATCTATCCCCTCCCCTCTCCTCCACTCCACACCACACACCCCCCCCCCCACCCCCCGTTCTTCCTACCCTTCTTACCCTGGGGGTGGAGATAGGGTAGAGGGTGGAGGAGAAACAACGACGAAAAGCCGACGAATGATGTGGGTTTAAAAAAAGAAAGAAGAATTGAAGAGAAAAGGAAAAGGAAGAAAGAAAAAAAAAAAAAACCCAAAAACTGTAAGACGATGGAAAGACAGAAAAGATAAATGAAAGAAAGAACGATATAAAGAGAAAGAGAGAGAAAAACACCAAAAGTAAAGAAATGAGTGGGAGCGGGAGGAAGGGGTGGTGGCGAGTAGGCTGACAACTGACAAGTTACGTTCTTTGAGGAGTTACGCTATTGTGTCACTACTACCATCACTACAACAAGAGCTACTACAACCACAGATATTGCTACATGTGTGCACCATACTACCATCACTACAACAAGAGCTACTACAACCACAGATATTGCTACATTGTGTCACTACTACCATCACTACAACAAGAGCTACTACAACTACAGATATTGCTACTGGTACTAATCCTGCTGCTGTTCCGGTTGTTACCGACCACTTATAATACACACACACACACACACACACACTCACACACACACACACACACACACACCTAAAACAACGACGACGACAGTGACTACTACTACAACTACAACAACACAACTAGGCCTACTGCTACCACTCACGACCAAAACACTGCTACTACTACAGCTACAACAACAACAACAACACGGGACCACAACAACAACAACTACTACTACTACAACTACTACTACTACTACTACGATGACGACGACAACCGCCGCTTAATCCCGTTGCTACTGCTGTATTTGCTGCTGCCACATTGCTGCTGCTACTACGCCGCCGGAGGTTGTACGACGTGAAGTATCCATCGATGATGTGAGACAATGGAGATCACGCCTCTTCAAGGAGATTCTCAGAGAGGGCGTCAAATACTGGTGTGTGGCCCGCCGCCAGTGTCTGAAAGACCGGACAGGTTCTGCAGGGGTCGCGGATTTTCGCCCCGTGGACTTCAGCATCGTGGATTTTTTTTCTTTTCTTTTCTTTTTTTCTTTTCCCTTCTTTCTCCCTTTTTTTTTTTTTTTTTTTTTTTTTTTTAAAATGAATGTTAATTTTAGTTGCAAAGTAAGGCGGCTGCAAGCGGAAATTTAGACTTCTTAAAACAACATGGACAAACGAATCACAAGACAAAACACGGCGCGTTTCGATCTCTTGGGTCTTCTTCAGGCACCCAGGACAACGAAAATGAAGAACGAACAATCACTTCTCTTGTCAAATTCGGCGCAAGATGATGGGAGTTGGATGAAAACGAGGCCATTGGGAAGGAGACGATGTGAGTTCAAATAGTAATTATGATGATAATAATACTGATAGCAATAATGGTAATGCTGATAATGATGATGATAGGAAGTCTGGAAACAATACAAAAAGAGGATTACTACCGCTTTTAGGTAATAATATGACACTACCATTTGTTTTCGAATGGAAAACGATATTACAAAACATGATTTGAACAGCAACAAGCTTGTGTCTTCATAAAAAGATTGAAATCACGTATACCACGACGAAGGCAGGTGGGGGACTCCGGACGTTGCATTGCAATCCATTGCAGATAGGTAGCTTTTTTTTTCCCTCTCTTAACACAGGGACAAGGCTTCAGCGACAAGGAGTGAGCAAGGAGCAAGGTAACATGGGCAAAGAGCGAGAGAACTGGAGCACTGTGCTCTCTCTCTCTCTCTCTCTCTCTCTCTCTCTCTCTCTCCTTTTTTCTGTTATTACTGCACAGATGCTGTCAGATTGGATAAACGCACCTTTGCATGCCTAAACGATAATGTATGTTTGTATGTGTTTTTTTTGTGTGTGTGTGTTGCCGTTGTATATAATGTGTTTATATCTTTGTTGGATTTCCACTGTATTTTCTTTCTTTCCTCCTTTCTTTATTTCTTTCTTTTTGTCTTCTTCCTTCCTTTTCTTTATCAACAGAGAGTTTGATGACGCCTCTCTCTCTCTCTCTCTCTCTCTCTCTCTCTCTCTCTCTCTCTCTCTCTCTCTCTCTCTCTCTCTCTCTCTCTCTCTCTCTCTCTCAATAAATATTTTTAAAGTTTACATTTTCATTCAAGGTATTCTATATATTTTTTTTCACAAGACCAAGTGTTGTTCTCGAAAAGGTTACATTTGCTTGTTAAAACCATGTCAAAACTTAGAACTGCTTGCAGCGCGTTGAAGGCGCCTTCGTATTAAAACAGAAATGTTCTTACATTGGGAAAATTCATCGAACATTCGCGGTAAGTCATAAAGGCACCATCAACATTTATCAACTGTTTCACAAAGGTAAAAATACAATTTTATGATTACACCTTTTTTTTTGTAAGTAAATAAACTTTCAGTCTCTCAATATATGGGCATGGTACTGAATTCATTCCGTCATAAACTCGTGAACCGATACTGGACAGGATTTCTAAAACAGATTTATATATTTTTGCGAGTGGGTGGATGAGTGTGTGTGTGTGTGTGTGTGTGTGTGTGTGTGTGTGTGTGTGTGTGTGTGTGTGTGTATCTTTGTAAGAGGAATAATCAGCTTGTTCAAAGTCATTTACATACTCGGCTCCGATGGTTTTCAAATTTGTCAGCTCTGGGAATTTATAGACAGCAAAATCCTTTCATTCAAACTCAACCCAAAGTGTTCTCAAGGGCTGCTAACTTTCATGGAAGGCAAAATGATGTAAGGATTTAACTTTCATCATTCTTATCCTCTTTCACTATATTTGTTTGGATACCACATTCTTTTTCGTTTTGTCCTGTCTATGAATGTACTTTCAACAATTAATTACAGTTATGTAAAAAAAAAAAGTTCAGTTGTCGCTTTTACAACAAATTCAATATTGCTTTCCTTGCAAAAAGCTTGTCATCAAAGTTGGTGCTTGTAATACCTTTGACGCCAGTTGAAAACAATGCTTTCATTTTTGTTGTTGTTGACAGTATCAGAGTCCGAAACGAAACTTTTATCTCTCGTGTACCGAATACTTGATTTTTTCTTATTCCCTATCAACGCAACCTGCCTGACGTAAGAGGTGATTTTTAGACCAGAAAGTTAAGCAAATTTAGACAAAATTTACACTGATTTATTAAGAATTTCTTTACATCCTTCCATCAGTAATGAGATAGTGTCTGCAAACGGAGGCAGCAAGATTTTCTTCATTCGTCAGATTAATTTCTTTTCTATTTGAATTTTAACGAAACACAAGTGAGAAAATCTCTGCGCAAATCGAATGGCGAGAAAAGAGGAGGGGTCTCCCCGTCTCACTCTTCTCTGCACTGGGAACCAGGAGAGTGCTGTCCATTAACAGCCACACGTGTCAAAACGTAAAAGGAAAAAGTGTTGACAGAATTTTTCACGTCTGGTCCGAAATGAAAGAAATTAAACATTTATGTAGAAAAGACCAAGAAACACCATCCAATGCTTTAAAAAAAAAATTAACCAGATCAAAACATTCCGGGAAAATGTCCATTTTCGGGATAGATAGCAAAGTATCATAAAGTGACCTAATGGCTTCACCGGAAGTGTAGGGGAAACAGTAAAAGAATAAGAGGTAGTAGCGCTGATGTCATTGTGCATTGGTTGGAGAAGCAACGGCTTATGGCTCTGAACTGCTGCCCTCAGACAGTGGAAATGAGTACGAAGAGACAACAATCCAGAGATTCCCTCCCCTCCCTCAGCACCTCACCTGCCCTATCCCATTCCTGAGGGGAAAAAAATGAATAAATGAAATACATAAGAACTCTATAAAAGATTTAACTCAGCGTGTCGTGGGGGGAAAAACGAAGAGAAAAATGGAGCAAAAAATAAAGCCCTCATAGAAATTCGTCATCTGAAAAAGCTGGCAGATAATGTGCAGATCATAGAGACGTGTCGGTGAAGAAGAACATTCTGATCTACACCCCCCCCCCCCCCCCCCCCCCCCCACACACACACACCACCCCCATCCCCATCTTCCCTCCCACCTTTTCCTCCCTCATTCCTCCTCTTCCCACCCCAGGCCCCTTCCCACCCGACCAACATCTCAACGCACAGCAACCTTTCGTGGCGGATGCAGATCTCTGAAGACAAATGCTATCGCCCCCCCCCCCCCCCCCCCCCCCCCCCTCCTTTCCTCCGTCCCACCTCCACGGACGAAGTAATTCGCCCAAGTCCTTCCCGGGTATTGTGTATACTTTGTAACCATCTTAAAATGTCTCTGTACTATGGTAACATGATATATGTCCGATTGTAAATAATTCGATGCACAATGTAATACTAGACCTCTCTATATCCTAAGAGAGAGGTCTAGTATTACATTCCATTTTCGAGAAAATCGAAAATCTATAGCACGAGAGGTGCGATAGGTACCACAACACGGAGCAATTATGATATCGGTACACGTCACGAGAGACTGTTAACGACGCACCTGCGCGCTTTGGGAACTGAGTCCCACTTTGGGAACTGAATCTGCTCTTGAACTAAGCACCGTTTTGGGAACTGAGCACCGCTTTGGGAACTGAGTACCGCTCTTGGAACTGAATCCACTTTGGGAACTGAACATCGCTTGGGAACTGAGTACCGCTTTGGGAACTGAGTACCGCTTTGGGAACTGAGTACCGCTTCGGGAACTGAATACCGCTCTGGAAACTGAGTACCGCTTTAGGAACTGAGTACCGCTCTGGGAACTGAGTACCGCTTTGGGAACTGAGTACCGCTTTGGGAACTGAGTACCGCTTCGGGAACTGAATACCGCTCTTGGAGCTGAGTAACGCTTTGGGTACTAAGTACCGCTTTGGGAACTGAGCACCGCTTTGGGAACTGAACACCGCTTTGGGAACTGAATACTGCTTTGGGAACCGAGTACCGTTTTGGGAAGTGAGCACCGCTTTGGGAACTGAACACCGTTTTGGGAAGTGAGCACCGCTTTGGGAACCGAGAACCGCTTTGGGAACTAAATGCTGCTTTGGGAACCGAGAACCACTTTGGGAACTTCGTCAGTCATAAAAGTTATACCGCAGCCCTCGCCCTTTCCCCATAACTGAACACACCCGCGCGCTTACAGCGCGTATACACACACAGACACACATAAACATGCGTGCAGGCTATACAAACTGATGCACGGAATACATGCATACATACGTGCATTCACACACACACACGCCCGCCCGCCCGCACGCACGCACGTACGTACGCACGCACACCGCGCGCTTGCACGCACCTACGTACATTCTCGTGCGCATATCTACACATTCAGATGCACGCCGCGCCTGCACACACACACACACACACACACACACGCTTGCGCGCACACACTCACACACGTCTCTCTCTCTCTCTCTCTCTCTCTCTATATATATATATAACACAAAAACGAGACATTCAACACATTCCTGTTCGTAGACCCGCAAAGACGGAAGGCTCAGAGCATGTCGGGGGGGGGGGGGGGGGGGGGGGGGGGGGGGGGGGGGGGGGGGGGGGGACTGCATCGCAGAAGCATTGCCCGCGTTTCGTCGGGGTTGGAGCTATACATCACACAGGGCAAATTACAACAAAATAGGACACGCGCGTCATTGACTTGATGAACATACATTAGATGATGATGTACGGGGGGAAAAAAGTTGTTTGGGTTAAAGAAAAAAAAAAAAAAAACAACAGAAAAAACCCTCGCTCCACATGCACGCACGCACACAAACACACACAGACACATACAGACACACACTACACACTACACACACACACACACACACACACACACACACACACACACACACGCACGCACACACACACACACGAATGATCTGAAATGCAAAATCAAAAAGTAAGTAAAATAGTTGATCATAAATAATTACGATGATCTTGAGAAAAAAGCATCAATTCGTTCCAAATTACAGTTACTTTGTGTGTGTGCGTGTGTGTGTGTGTGTGTGTGTGTGTGTGTGTGTGTGGTGTTGTTGTTGTTGTTTGCTTTTAATTGGTTGATTGGTTGGTTTTGGTTTGGTTGGTTGATTTGTTTTGTTTCTTTGTTTTGCTACTGTATTCAAATCGTTAGTCCTTCGAATGAGACTGTAAACCGAGATTCCGTGCGTGAACGCACGCATAACATCTTGCGCACACGTAAAATCCCACCACCAACTTTCGGAACAGGAGGACAGTTTGGCCGTGATGACGCGTTACACATAGCATGCACCCTGTGTAAGAAATGGAAAGAATGAAGAAGTAAGGAAATTGAGTGAACAATATGGACAAGACACGGGAAACGACTGAATGAAGCGCCAGATGGCAGCTTCTCAGTCGGCACTACCCAGGTAGGCAGCCCACTGTGAAACAAGTGTGGATTGTAAAGCGCTTAGAACTTGGTCTCTAGCCGAGAATAAGCGCTATATAAGTATTCCTTATAAAGTCTTTGTGACTGCTTAAGGCAAGAGCACTGTGCTGACCCAATTCTCCTGACTCCACAAGAAATCTTGTTACGTCCCCAGGTGTAATAACTACGCACAGAGAGACCATCGCTGCTGTTTCTAACAGGACGCCTAACGAAGCTGATTTGTGTGCAGGTGAGCTGCACCCTTCAGGTGCTGCAGCAGTGTTCTGGGCAGGTGGTATTTTGGGATCTCGGTCATTAGTTCCAGCATTTTCACCTGGAGGTTTCCCTAGAGGATCAGAGGTGGAGCGGCTGTAACTCGCTGCAAATACTCCAGAACTAAAAACACTACAAAGGGAAGTTATCTTAAATAGGGGGTCCCTTGTTCAAATCCCTGGAGGCAGGACGCGTAGTCAAACAGTTAGAGCATTTGCCAGCAGAAGTGAGGGTCATGAGCTCGAATCACTCATGGGGTTACGGTTTTCCTTTTTTCTCCTGTTTTTTGTTATTGTTGTTGTTAATAAATAATTGAAATCCCTTTTTGTACATCCACCATTAAATAGATACCCAATTCAGCTCAAGGGGATGCTGATGGCGGCGGAAAAAAAGTGGACTGGGCTTTGCTGTTCATCATGTCACGCCACCAGACATGGTCAACCGCCGACAGTTCAGTACTCCTACGGCAGATAGGCTATGGGAACTTTATTCAAAACTCCACCAGATTTCATAATTGGTATTATTGTTGTTATTGTAGTTGGTGGTAGTGGTGGTATGATTACTATAATCATTGTTATTATTCCTGTAGTATTATTTTCATTACTATGATCATTATCACTGCCGTCATCATTATCATTCTTCTTGTTATCATTCATTATTGTATTTATTATTATTACTGTTATTATGTGTGCCAGGCAGATCTTATGTTTTGAGTTCTCCATGAACTTGTAATCTGTCAGGCTCTCCTGCTACTCTGTGAATGGATGTGTGCACACACCTGTGTGGCCACAGCAGTTAAAAAAAGTGGTTTTCACAGCAGTTTTACACACACACACACACACATACACACATGAATGCACACACACACACACACACACACTGTGAAAATGGCCAGAAGTTTTATTTACATATTCCAAAGCAAAACATTAAAACAAACATCATTCTCTCTATATTGCATTTTCTGTCTTCAGGCTAGATGTACAAATATTTACACAAGATTTGAAGTTCCCCAAATCCACATACACACAACCTTCCGTTTCTTTGCTTTAATATTGTACACATGTCCAAAATACATTCACAAATGTAATCACAACAAAACCAAAAAAAAAGAAAGTGACAGACCAAAAATGTCCACTTTTAAAATCAACTTTTAACTGTGGAATCACAGCAACAAGAAACACACTCTTTATTTGAGCACATCATTCCAACCATTACTGGACAGTTATTTTGTCAACTGCATCTGAACAGTAACAGTATATAATCAAAGTAATGCACAAATGACATCAACAACTAGTTTGAAAACAGAGAAAAACAACAAAGCAGCAGATGCTAACCAAAACAGCTCTTACCATTTTTTTTTTTTTTTTAAGCCAACATCAAGCTGTGGAAATATCAGCATTTCAAGGTGGCAGTTGTAACCTTGACGTGTTCCACTACCTACAAACCGGTCACATCCTTGCTCTAGGAACAAACACTCTCTTCTCCCCTGTCCTTTCGCTCCGTCAGTTTCGCTTTCACTGCATCAAAGTTCTGCCCGTCAAATATGTCACCAAATTAGACGTCTAACCAGCACATTCAGAACATATTTTTTTCTTACCAGACAACACTGATTAATTAAACAAACAATGTGTATGACTTGCCATATGACAACAACTATAGATGTGCACGTGCATGTACCTAATTTGTGTGTGCGCGTGTTTGTATACAATAAAACACTGTGTTGTAGATTCCTGGTTAGATGACAAACAAAAAAAAAAGGTAATAAAAAGTACTCAAAAAAATGTATAATTCCTGACAGAATGTGCAGCATGCAAAATATATATTGGAGAAACTGGAAAACAAGAGAGAAAATGTCGTAACCACATCCATATGTTTATCATATACCTAACAGTGAAAGACGTTTTAAACAGTCTAAATAATAAAATCCTCTTTCGTATGCTGTTTCCTCACACCCCCCTTACACAAATCAAGAAATCTGCACTGATACAGTACCAAACGAAGGGTTTCACAGACTAGTTTTGCAGAGATTCTGATCTGTCCATAGTTCAATCACTTCGCCATTGAGTACATTTCATCTTCCTCAAAATATTCTGACATACACAAAGGAAAAAAAATATATATGTGTGTGTATATGTGAAAATGTATGTGTATTCTTACAATACCACCGGGCTTGCTCTTTACACGCGCATATATTTCTTCTCTGTGCGTGCATATATGTGTATGTTGGTGTGTGGATGAAATGCTGGGGGGGGGGGGGGGGGGGGGGGGGGGGGGGATGGAGGAAGGCTCTCTCTTCCCCAACACACACATAAAGAGGGGCATGGGGGACACAGGATGGCAATGTGAAAATCACTGAACCAACTAGTGCCTATCAACATCATTTTCAACTGGAATCAAAGCAAAGTTCACAGTCACAAGAACTCCTTTCCTGAATGCCATGGTGTCCACAGTGTGTGACAGCCTCAGTATGTGACATTATGCGCTTTACTTTACATATGTCAAAGAGGAGTGTGTATTTCTCTGGAGGAGACAGATTTTAAAGAAAATGAAAAAAGCTATTCATCAACAAAATAAAAGCATTGATGGCACTTCTGTTGACTGACAGACATGGCAGGCACGCAGTGATCATCAAAAGCTGATCTGATTCCTTCCTCAACCTGAACAACAGCTGGAAAAAAAAGAAGACAGAATGCAACATTGGAGACGCATAAAAATTAATAGATTTTCTTTTTTTTTTTTTTTCTTTTTGTAGTCCTCGATGATCGATGAATGACAAGCAACTGAAAGAAACTGACCAAGCCATCATTCAAGTCATTATAATAACTGGGTGCCTTTTTTTTTTCCACTGACAAGCTTGATTGTTTACTATTCAACTTTCAACTTGATTCTTGTCTGGCTGAATATGAGAACAGGCATACTGACTAATGGGAAATAAAAAGGACAAAAAAAAAAACAAAAAAAAACCCTGACGCGAGGGAAAAGAAGGGATTCAAAGAGATCATCGACACCTGTTTGTTGTCATACAAAGTTACGAAAAAAAAAAAGACTGAAAGATCAACCTGCACTTCCTTTCCTTTGATCCAGGTGAGAACATAACTGTTTATGAATGGTATGCATGAAGTTGTCCAACATGCTGCTTTTCTCTTCTTTTTTCAAAAAAGTTTGAATTAATCTGACTTTTTTTTTTTCCTTTCATGCTGTTATGAGCTGTGAAACAATTCAATGAAAAGTGGAAAAACTGACATGCCTGAGCCAAAGTATTGTTTAACCATGCTTTTCAGTCCTCCAAACAACAGTGTCAACCCAGCAACGTGGGCCCTTCACACAGCCTGGATCGTCTTCTGGTCGGTTCCATTCTCCAGCACGTCCAGCAGTTTCACAGCGGCGTCTGGGATCCTGGTACCTGCACAGACCATGAGTCTCTTTGATTCCCATGTGGAGGGAGTATATAAAGAGGAGAATCTGAGCACTTCACAAGGTAGGACTGCTCACTTGGGCTGAAGTGAGCCACAGGAACAGGTGAACCAGAGCACTTCACAAGCAAGTAAGGACTGCAAAGTCCGGTCATCATAGTTGTAGATTTTTTTTTTTTTTTTTTTAAATCGAGGAGGCATCGCTGCCTGCAGATACATTACACCATATCTACTGTAAATGCAGGAATCTAATCCTCTGTGTCTGTGTCTGTGTGTGTGGGGGGGGGAGGGGAGGGGAATGGGGCGGGTAAGAGAGTGACGGAGTACAGACAGGCACAGAGAGAGACAAAGAAATATAGAGAAAGACAGGTAACAAGACAGAGACAGAGAGAGTGATTGAGATAGAAACAAATAGATGGCATGATAAGTGCAAGAAAACACAGTCCCATACAGAGAGGGAAAGAAGGCAGTTTCTATTTCTTCACTTGTTTCACTCAAAGTTGAACTCTGAGTGGATGTCTATGTCTGTCTTTATCTATGTCTGTCTTTATCTTACAAAGTAGTTAAACAACAACACGAAACTAACAAACAAAACCAACAACTCCTGGTGCAGCAGATGCAGTATTCAACTTTATGCACTGTACACCAGGAATGACATGCTGGGATCTTGGTTCAATGCATGGTTGAGGTCTGAATTCCAAAGCAAATTATGCTGCTGAAAGACATGCTGCTTAACAGGTCTCTAGTCAATAATTCCAGGCAGTGCAAGATTTGGCAATGCAAATACTCTATAGATTAAAAAGACTTACAAATGTCACTCAAGCTTTAAAATCCAAGACACTCCTGTTTTGTCTCAAACATCAATAAGCCAATATAACCCTTGCATTTTTTTGTTTTTCCACAATAATTGAAACTTGAAAATATACTAGTCACATAAAGTTAAGCACAGTTTACATGTACCCGCATAATTTCCAAAATATAAAAGCCACGATTTTGAAATTGGGAACAGATTTAATTCATTATCTTGTTCCAACGTACATTGAATTTCATTGGGATCGAATGAACGGTTGTTGATTTACAGACAATTAAACAGAGGATGGGTCGAAATCAAAGTTCGCAAAATCTGTTCAGTTCACAAAATCATTTCAATAGTGGTGTGGCCACCGCCCATTGGCGAGACATTCCCCAGCAGCGACTCCTCATCGAGTTGACCAGTGTTCTGATGACCCTCTGAGGGATTCTCTGCCATTCCAGTTGCAGCATTTGGAGAGATCCTGGCGGTCTCTCTGGGAGGTGGATGGTTCTCCTTCACACGTCTCCCCAACTCATCCCACATATGCTCGATGGGATTGAGGTCGGGACTATACGCCGGGAAGATCATCCTGTTGATGCCGGCCTGCACAATGAAGTTTTCGGCCACCCGGGCCCTATGTGGCCGAGCATTGTCGTCTTGGAAGACTGCCATGGGTCCTATCCGTTGCATGGTCGGAACAACGAAAGGCGCCAGGATTTCATCCCGATAGCGGATGCCTGTGAGGTTTCCATCAATATGGTAGAGTGGTGTCTTGTGGTGGAGGCTGAAGGCACCCCATACCATAACAGATCCTCCCCCAAAGGCCCTGGTCTGGCGAACAGCTGCATCAATGTAACGTTCACCAACACACGCCTCCAAACTCTAGTTCGGCCGTCATTTGTTCAAGACTAAACCGCGACTCATCTGAAAAGAGGACCTGGGACCACTGTTGTTGGTTCCATCTCACATGACGATGGCAGAAAAAGCTCGGCGAGCCAGCCTATGGGCTGCTAGCAGTCGTGGTCGAACAGCTGGGCGACGTGATCTGAGGCCGAAGTGGTGAAGACGGTTTCGTATGGCTTGACGGCTGAGGATGGTGTTATTTGCCATACGAAGCTGCCTTTGGATGCTGGTGGAAGTGGTATCCCGCTGCAATAGGGCCTGCCTCTCGATGAAACGATCTTCTCTGGGAGTAGTCTGCCTAGGCCGACCTGACCGTGGCCTCTCTTCAACGCTGTTGGTCGCCCTAAAACGCTGATTCAGTCTAACAATAACTGAATGATGCACACCAAGTCGTCGCGCCACTTCAGCCTTTGCAATGCCATCTTGTATCCACGCAATCGCCCTGGTTTTGTCAAAGGTGCTAAGTTTTCTTCGTGGTGGCATGGTGAGAAAAGGGCTGACAGTAACCACCCCGCGCGCTTAAACAGCCAAAAGAAGGGGCATAAAACTCACTTGAGAGACTGCTCTCTGCACGGAAAAAAGAATTTTCATTTTTACACATCTTGTGTCGCCAGCAAGCTTGATGCAAAACAGCACAGTTAACGCAACTTTGCACTTTTTATCCCGCGCGGTAACGAGGTCACCAAGACCCCCGTGCGCACTACCAGTTGACACAGGCTGGATTACACACTGCTGTGTGAGATTCCATCATTGGTTGCCGCATAACAAAAAAAAAACAATGTTTTTTTGAAGGGATGAATCAACCCCCTGTGTGCAAAGGCCTGTGCTTTTTCAAATAAGAAACATCCAGAAACAATCGAGCCAATGGCTGAGAATGTTTTTCTCTCACTCACCTGGCCCGAAAATAGCCGCACAGCCACGGTCCTGCAGCTCACCATAGTCCTGAGGGGGGATGACTCTCCGCCAGCTACTACCACAATGTCCCTGTATGAACATGGGAATGAAGACACTGTCATCACTTTGTCAGAGTTCTCTTTCTCTATTTTCGTTTTCTTTACGGAAATGCCCAGGAAGAGATACACAAACATAACTATTACAGCAATGTGTAAAAATATGCACAATACACTTTGAGAGTTACTCTTGGTCATCTTCATAAGAGGAAAATTCATGTCAGAACAAGTTCATAGCAATGAAACCAACAGTTATCTTAGGAACATGCGGTGTTACCCCACCCCATCCCCTAACCCAAGCAAGCTCCCTGTGTGCTAGTTCTGTTGGATCATATTTTCATGGGCAACATGGCAAAGACACCTTGCTACAGTGACTTTAGTTTTCTGCCCGCACAATGGAACTACATCTGCTTTCCCATTCTTGGGCAAAAACAACGCACTCAAGAAATGATCAGCTTTTTGTTCTGTCTCACCAAAATCTGTCTCAACGTGTGTCAGTCAGTCAGTCAGTCCCCTGACCTTGAAGGATGGTTTTGGAGAGGGTGTTGTGACGAATGATGTGGCCAAACCATGCCGTCTTCCATTGTTTGACGGTTGCCAGAAGTAAACAATTAGTTTCCTGTTGCAGTTTCTCGACATGCCTATTCTAGAACTGATAGAGCACTGCTGAAATTCCACCCAATATACCTATGGCAACCTTCTGACTGGGAAATATCTGCTCAATGATTAAAAACTACACCAGTATCTGGGGTACTTCAGCAGAACGTTACTTACGGCCTGCCCATGGATTTGAGTTCCTCAATGAGCTGTGGAATCAGAGTCTTGTGTCCGGCTGCTAAGGAGCTGACTCCCACGATGTGAACATCAGCATCGATGGCCTGCTGGGCGGCCTCTTTGGGAGTCTGCAGTCAACCACAGACAGTGTCATGTTTGCCTTTCCTTCTGGACTGACGCTACATAACAGTTCTGTTCAAAGTACAAAGTGCAGTGCAATCACAAAACCAGTAAGTGTATAGAGTGAAGGATCATTATAGATAAATCAAACTGATAGGCTCCTGGTATAAGTACAGTCATTCTCTCATATTCAGCTTCCTTCTTTTGTGCTTGTGTGTACTCATATGGTGTGTGTGTGTGGGGGGGGGGGGGGGGGGGGGGGTGAGTGTGTGTGAGGATCCTGCTATAAGTGCATGTGAGTGTGTGTGTGTGTGTGTGTGTGTGTGTGTGTGTGTGTGTGAGAGGCTCCTGCTATAAGTGCATGTGAGTGTGAGTGAGTGTGTGTGAGGCTCCTGCTATAAGTGCATTTGAGTGTGTGTGAGGCTCCTGCTATAAGTGCATGTGAGTGTGAGGCTCCTGCTATAAGTGCATGTGAGTGTGTGTGTGAGGCTCCTGCTATAAGTGCATGTGAGTGTGTGTGAGGCTCCTGCTATAAGTACAGTTACTCTCTCACATTCTGCTTTCTTTCTTTTGTTCTTGTGTGTATTTATATGTTGGGTGTGTATGTATGTGTGTGTGAATGCGAGTGTTTTCTTTTTTTTTCCCTTTGTTTTGTTTTGTTTTCATTTAGATCAAGTTGCAGAGTGAAACGACTGCAGGCGGAAATCTAAACAAATCTTAAATAAATGTCAGCGAACCGCCCAGAGAAACGTGGACAAACGAGTCACAAGACAACACACAACGCGTTTTGACCTCTTAGGTCTTCTTCAGGTGAAACAAAGACGGACAAAATAACGAAAATGTACTTAGCGTTGAACGCCTTCCTTGCGCTGAACTCAGAAGCAATCTGAAGCGATCAAAGCTAAGTACATTTTCGTTATTTTGTCCGTCTTTGTTTCACCTGAAGAAGACCTATGAGGTCAAAACACGTTGTGTGTTGTCTTGTGACTCGTTTGTCCACGTTTCTCTGGGCGGTTCGCTGACATTTATTTAAGATTCATTCAGATTAGACCAAGAAGAATGAAATGTTTCTTGATGGTAGTTCAGCCTTCTTATTTTCCTTTCACTGTTCTTTTAACAACTTCCCGATAACTTTGGCTCAGTTCGCCGATGATGCTTCCTAAAGATCACGGTTAGACTTTACTTACTATTCAAGTGGTAATACTGTGATCACCTTTTTCATTCCACAGCTTTTCAAACCACCCCCTTTTTTGTTATGTAATCCTATAGTGAAAAAGATGCATGCGTAAGCTCACTGTCTAACTTTTTGCTTTGAAAAATTATTCGATGTTACAGACTGCACTGTCAACACTCAGAAATTAGTATCACACTGAAAACATTTTTTTTTTAATTCGCACATCTGAAATTACAAAAATAAAGTAAGACTTAAAGAGGTGAAAAGGTTGAAATATAAAAATATAAACATATACTTACAGCAAAAAGAGGCCCAATGTCCACATCAAAGCCAAGGTCAGCGAATCCTGTAGCGATGATCTTTCCCCCACGATCATGACCATCCTGTCCCACTTTGGCAACTAATATTCTTGGGCGTCGACCTTCCCGCTCATTGAAAATCTGTCCAGTAGTTTCGTTTATATGATTAACAATAACCTCATACACAGTCCTAAAATAGGTGCAGCAAAATGTGCTCGTATTTCAAAAAGCAAGGAAAAAAACGGGTTTAAGTTTCATTATGGTCCACTTGACAACACTCTCCCTTTTCCAGGCTACATAATAAGCTGGGATTTCTAGCCTCTGAAATCCACTGAAATAACAAGAAAAACTGAGACAATAAACTATGGCTTGAATCATGGAGAGTTCACTTTTTCAAATGCAAATAAATCCTTTTCAAAACGATCCACAGACTGAGTAGTCATGTAATAGAACTAAACATCGCAGACACAGCTGAATCCAACATAAAAGGAACTGAATGACAAAAAATGCACAGCACAAATACATTCTAGTACTCCTCTTTAGAGTATTTCATCAGAATCACTTGACTTTCATAAACACCTTCATACATCAACAAATACAATACATACTGAAATAAAATCAAACCAAACCAAACCACAACAATCTTTTTCACAGTGGAATGGTTCTTCCTCCTTCATGTCCCTGAGGTCAAGTACCAGTCTTTCAAACAAGAAAATTAACTGATCTCCTGAGTGCAATATGCTCTTGGTTAATTAAAAAACAAGATGCAAAGCATATAAACATACTCCCAGGAAGTAGTACAAAAACAGGGGAAAAAAAAAAAATATATATATATATATATATATAAATCAGTCACTCTAGCACTTTCTTTCTCCCTTTGGTGGTAGAAATTTTGTATGTGGGAGAAAAGGGAAAAAAGTGCTGCTCTCCTCAGCCGGGAAGTGAACACAGGTCTCCCGTGTGAAAGACAGGGATACTACCACTATACTACCAAAGAGCTTACAGAACTTGGTTACACTTCAGGTTATAAACCGTAATTGCTTAAACTGTACATCACAAAATTATCATTTACAGCCATTAGTAACAGCTATTCTGGTAAAATAAAACATCGGGCATCATCAGTGACCCATAATGAACATATCTACAACTTTTCAGAAAGATCAGTCAAGCATTTCTTTGTTCCCATTGTAAAGTACTCCCTGTTCTATAAGAACTGGGAGTACAAAAAAAACCCCCAAAAAAACAGAACAGAAGCCAAAACCTACACACACTGTATAGTAAGAAGGGAGTTGTTCTTCCTGTGTTGCCGTAATAATTGCAGCCTCATAGGCAGATTGCAATGAAGGGTCCTGAAAGCCTCTGCCAACACATACAGCTTTTCTTGCACAATGATGGGCATCGGGCCTGCCTCCTCTGTCAGTCCCTGAAAGGCCTGCAGTCTTGGAGAACGTACTTGGTGATCCATTCTACTTCTCCTCGGAAGCACACAGGAGATGGCAAAGGCATGACGGGGAAGTATCTGTGCAATGGAAAGTTCAGGTAGTCATGCAGCCTGAAAACAATAACTTGTTTACTGGCTTTCTGTCTCTCCTGGTAGTTGCAGCTGTCCTGGAGCTGAGGTGTCCCCTACATCTGCCTCAGGCTGACACTTGTTTTCTTCCTGTTCATCCTCTGCTCCATGCTTTGCAATGGGACAGGCTCCATGGCAGTGCTACTCTATAACACTTCATGTCTGTCAATGCCTTGTCACAAGTGGAATAGTCTGCCTGCTGTCAAGGATCACAGGGCATCAGGCAGAAAGACAATCTGGGCAAGAGGATCTGGAAATGTCTCTGAAAAAAACATCTGTGGAGGATCCTACTTTCAGAGGTCATCAGACTGACAGAAAAAAAAAAGCAGCCTGACTTTGACACACAGAAACATTTTACAAAACAGTACAACATTGTCCTGCCATCATCTCTGCCCACTTATAACTGCTTCTCTCCTCACTCTCCCAGGCTTACTAATAACATACACACACACACGCATGTGCATGCACGCACATACATACACACATACCTCAACTCGTTTCATGACCTGTGAAATTTCCTCCTCCTGGCCAAATTCAGACTTGTAGGCACCGCTCACCATTCGGTCGCTGGCCACGTGCCGTCCAAACACCTATAGTCAACAACATAAGACGGCTGCTTTTACATGCACAGTCGGAGTATGTTCCACTTGTCATGTCATGCTTGAAGCAATGCTTCATCCTGTAACAACTGATCTTTTGCTGATAACATTTCTGAAAGTTTCACCTTACTCTGTATAAAGTACTTCACAAATTTAAACTGATCTTTTGAAACAAACTTAGAAGAAAAATTAACATTCTGCTGAAACGAAAGAGACAAATAAATGACAAGACAAAACGTAATGTGTTTTGAAATCTTTTGTCTTCTTCAAGCAAGACAAAAAACACTCAAGACAATGAAAATAACTCTTCCCAGCAGCCTTGTTTTCATTCCACATTCATTTTGCGCCCAATTTGAGGAGATAAGTGATTGATTGTTCTTCGTTTTGATGGTCTTGAATGTTGTTTGTCTTGCCTGAAGAAAACCAAAGAGGTCAGAACGCATCATGTTTTGGCTTGAAATCTGTTTGTCTCTTTCGTTCGGCAGAATATCAATTTTTCTTTTAATTTCTGTCAACATCACCTCACTTTGAAACGAACTGATCTTTTGAAACTTATGTACTTCTTAAAATAAAATACCCCCCCAAAATAAAATACCAAAAAATCTGACAGAGGATTTGTTTTGCTATGAACGTGTCTCTGTTCATGTTGATCATATTTATAACTGACCATCGTAATCAATTATTTTTCCCCAAATCAACAATCCATCCAGCCTCGGAGCTGACTCCCCAGTTCTGGGTGTCTGCCACTGACATGTGAAGTGAGTGCATGCACACCCCTATTGTCTACATGGCTTTCTGAGCCCCTGTTGTTGGTACAGCAGCATGTAAGATATTGTACTGCCCACAATCATGTTGAACAGTCACCTATCATTGTCATTCTTAGTCGCATTCCACATGAGCTGAAATATATTTCTTTTAATCTTTTAGTGGCAAATTGAAGCATTTTGCAAATGGCAGCCACTTCAATAACCACCACTGTCCTCAAATGGCCTGTCTTAAGACTTAAAGCTTCCCAAATACCATTTACGAAAATGAAACGCAGGGTTGCCCTTGACAGGTGGAACAGGGCGAACTGGTAGTTACGTGAAGTATGACATATGGGCAGTGAAGGAAGAAAGTAGTTGTAGGGTTAAAGCCAGTATCTGTTATTGTACTGCATTTTGCTCATACATCTATCTTATCTTTTCCATTCAAATAATCCCAGAACAAAGAAAATATCTGTATCAATGCCTGTCAGCAACTCAAAGAATCACTTTAAATGATGACCAGTTCCCGAAGTTTTCTTTACCTTCACCCTTCTGAAAATCATGAAGCTCATGCATTCACAAAACATACACAGATCTATACATATATGAAAAGAAATCTCAAATCTCGTTCCCTCTTCCACTCCAAAAATGAAATCGCGTCACAAAAACATACACAGATCTATACATATATGAAAAGAAATCTCAAATCTCGTTCCCTCTTCCACTCCAAAAATGAAATCGCAAAGACCTTTCAACTGGCTTTACCTCTTCCATGGCATTGGTGATCTCCCCAACAGAAGCACGTGCCCGAGCAGCATCAATGCTGAGGGCCAGCAGGTTTCCGTCTTTGGAGCGGCAGCATTCCGTGATGGCTTTCAGGATGGACTGAACCTGGACACACCTGAGGCCTTTAAGTCTCCTGCCAGTCTGGAGCACCCCTTTGATTTCATGGGCAACCATCATCATCATCATAATGAGGATTTCTACAGCGTCCATCCTAACAAAGTAGGCTACAGGGCACTTTTCAAGTTTTAACAAATCAACAAATGTATGCAGGACGCACACACACACACACATTCACAGTGGGACACAATGTCGCATACATAAACACACTTTATAACAAGATGAACAGCTCATTCATAACACTATGTTTAATCTAATAATCTGTATTTACTACTTCAGATGGCTCTGCCATACCATCTGCTAATACAAAGAAGCACATTTAATACATAATAACACTCGATCTTTGTTACAAAATAAAACAAAAAAACATTCAAAAAAGTAAACGAAAGAAGCAAACCAGCAAAAACAAATGAAAAAAAAAAAATTACAATACCTAACAAAACTACATAATAGTTTGGCAATGTAAAACACATTTTTGTTGTTGTTCATTTACCGACTCTATAATTACCTCTTCCAGCCTTCCTTACCCTTTCATCCCCCTTTTTTTCCCTCTACACTTCCTTTTCATCATCAATCGCCTTCATTCATAAGCACCCTACACAAGCTGTACATCACACCATTCCTTATCCAACAAGTAACGACAGGACCCTACCTTTGCGTTGTCCCGTGTCTCCCTGACCTTGGTGAGACGAGCGACCTGCTTCTGTCGGACCACAGTGTTGTCAATGGTCAACACCTCCACTGTCTCTCTCCTGGGGCAGGCGGTACTTGTTCACCCCCACAATCACCTCTGCAAGATGGCAGCAGAACAGTAGGAAGAAACTCTAGGGAGGGCTTGACAGCCAAAGGTCTTCAGGGAACAGACCCCCCTCAGACAAGCGTTTCGGCCCTGAATTCCCTACACTTTAAGGGCACTGGGCTGCATCCAGGTCATGATCCCAAATGCCCTTCTACTGCCAACTTGATTTTTTCCTGGCACTGCCAGGATTCAAACCCGCAGCTTTTGGATGGGTGGGCATCTCAAGGAATGCCTTTTCAGATGGATGTCTACTACTTTGAAGTAGTAGTAGTACTTTCTCTTTTTGTTTTTGCACAAAATTATGTGATATTAGACGATGCAACAGCACAGTCAACTCAACATGTGTAGATGGAAAACTGGTGCGCTTCGACCGTTTGTTTCTGAATCTGTGCAAAAAAACTTCATGTTACGCACTGAAATTGCTTTATCCACACTCTCTGATCCTAGTTAATGTTTTAGCTCACTGTAGCAAATTTTCACACACCAACGTCTGGTTGCTGTCCAAGATGACAACTTTCATATTTCATTGCTGCTGAATCTGAGCAAAAGCCCTCTTCATGCACATACTGAAACTGCCTTATCCACACTTTCTGATCTTAACTATTTTTGTAGTTCACTGTAGCTAACGTTTATGCACCAACGTTTGATTCCTGTTTAAAATGACCATTTTCATGTTTCATTGCTACACAATATAAAAAAGTTGACTGCTGCTGACGTCAGCACATACAGTGACTAACGTAAGCTTAAACTGTAGTGAGTTTCAAAGACAGGAGACTGCAGGTGGAATCTAAACAAATCTTAAAACGTGTTTATAACTACTCCGCCAAACAACGTGGACAAACAAATCTCAAGACAAAACATGACATGTTTTGACCTCTTAGGTCTTCTCTAGGCAAGATAATCAACACTCAGGACAACGAAAATGAAGAACGAGCGATCACTTATCTTTGTCAAAGGGTTTATCTTGTGTGAAGAAGTACTATGAGGCCAAAACGCGTCATGTTTTGTCTTGTTATTTGTTTGATCCTGTTGCTTGGCACAGTAGTCACAAACACTTTTTAGGAGTTACTGCAGTGGCATGGACAGAGACTGTCCTCTGGAGGCTGTACAGACCTTGGGCAGTGTCGATGCGGGCCTGTCGCTTGGCGGCACACTCCTCTATCCTCAGCTTGGGCATTCCTGAGGCTACAGCCTGAGCCATGCCACCTAGCTCCTCCACCTGCACGAACACACACACACACATACACACACACGTGTGTGCACACACACACATACACCAGGGTTTTTTCCTTTTTTTTTTCTTTTTTCTTCTGTATCCTAGTAATTGGGGCCAACAATGCTTTCTTCTTCTTTCAACTGTGATTGCCTGCAATGCATTTCTAATTTTTCCTTCCTTCCTTTTTCCAAGAGTGTGTGTGTGTGTGTATGTGTGTGAGTGTGAGCTTTCTTTTTTGGTGTGTGTGTGTGCGTGTGTGTGTGTGTGTGTGTGAGAGAGAGAGAGAGAGAGAGAGAGAGAGAGAGAGAGATTTTTCTTTTGTTTTTGTGAGTGCGTGTTTTGTGTGATAGTGTATATGTCTCAAGCACAGTCTTCCACACAACAGCTAATCTATGTTTGAACTGGGATTAGAGGATGGTTCCTGGGTATGCACCACTACAAGTTTTTTTTTCATTCTTCTCTTTTTTTTTTTTTTTGTTTGCTGGGCTGGGTTTTTCTTCATTTTTTGCATTTTTTTTTTTTTACGCTTGTGTCATTTCAAACACACACCCCTCTCACTCACAGCATTCAAATATACAAACATGTCTATTTCAAAAAGATGAAGAATTTATTTTAATGTTATCAAATAAGTCTATCCACTTTTACAGCACTGCCCACCTGTCACCCATCCCCCATCCGAACCCAAACTTATGCAGTAAGGTTAACAGACTTACAGTGAGAATAGTATGACTCCCTTTTGAACAGTAAATAAATCTATTATCAAAACAGGTCAACAACAAGAGCAACAACAGGGCAGAGGGAGGAAGCTCACACAGACTATCATTCCCTTCAATCCTGCCCTCCCTCTTTCTTCTATCCGACTCCTCCCCAAACTCTTTCATCCAATCCCACTCCTCCCTTCCTCTCCCACCAATCCCTCTTACTCTCTACCCCCCCCCCCCCCCCCCCCCCCCCCCCCCCCCCCCCCCCGCACACACACACACACACACACGCACACCACCCCATCCCCCTCCACTCTGCTCCTGTCAGTCTTTCCTTGATCCTCCGCTTACCTCTTTGATGATTTTCAAAGCAGCTTCGTAGATTTCCTCGGTCAAGGATTCCATCATGAATGAGCCTCCCCATGGGTCAGCCACCTGATTAGACAACCATCAACATAGTCTGATAAACTCTGTCAGTCAATTTTTTTTCTTGCATCAAAGTCTATGAAAGGATTTTTCTGAAAACCAAGCAACAATGCTAAAACATGTTCTTGACCTTCTAACCATCACTCACAGTCCAAGATGAATGAACCATTAATTTTTCGGGGGTTTTTTTTGTTTGTTTTTGTTAAGCTAAATTTGTTGACATCAGGACCACTGAAACTGAGCCACCATGGTGCAACGGTAGTGCCACTGCTTATGTCAGGAGGCTGCAGGTTCAAACCCCATCAGAGGTATATGTCTGTGGAATTGGGGGGCCAAGCCTGACTTCTACTCACCCACAGGCAAGCCTATTACTGACCAATAGAAAGACTGGAGAGACTTACCCTGAAACTGCTGTATACCCCACAGGTGTGGAGTCTATTACCGACCAACAGAAAGACTTACCCTGAAACTGCTGTATACCCCACAGGTGTGGAGTCTATTACCGACCAACAGAAAGACTTACCCTGAAACTGCTGTATACCCCACAGGTGTGGAGTCTATTACCGACCAACAGAAAGACTGGAAAGACACTCTGAAACTGCTGTATACCTCAGTGGTGTCTACAATATTTGGTTAACAAAACTGCTAAGCACCTTCAGTGAATAACAACAGTGGCACTTCTTCTCACATATACAGGGAAGTCTCCCCCTTCTCATTCACTGCAGTGAATTCCTTCATAACTGATTGATTTTCACTGGGCTTTTCCAACTCTGAGCATGACAAGCACCTAAGACTTTGATGAGCACTCTTGTTTTAGGCCTGAGTACACAGGACACCAACTTGCAAATTCAACTGAAAGCCCAGTGAGAGATGATCCCGCTGCTTAAAGTGACAATGGAGAAGTCTGTGCCATGTAGCTGTCATATCATGAGTGAAAATAATCGTGACTTTAGTCTTCAGCCATCTGAGGAAGTGTCAAATTAGATTAATATGGGCATGGTCACAACAGACAACAAAAACGTTACCAAAAAAAATAGATAAAACTTTGTTTATTCTGATCTGAAATAATGCATGCCTGAAAACTATTGGTAAGTAAAAACGTCAGAAAAAGAACATTTTCTCTGATCTTAACAGTAGTCAGCACCGAATTGTCAGTTTAACTCTACAATAATCAATCAAAGAAAATTGGAAGATGATCACTTTAACTTCATAGTCATAGAGACTGCTCCTTCAATCACTGAACTGTGAACTAAAAAGTTGACAATCATTTTCAGGTTTTGCCGCAAGTGGGAAATTAACATCTGAGCTTCATGTGTACTTCTTTTGAACCTAACTTTGTCAGTGTCACACGCTGTGGGAAAAATGCAGGTCAGATGAGCTGCAAGCTATGACTGCCTTGTCTTGTCAGCTTTCTTGGTATTTACATGGGTATGGGTGAGAAATGTTTGTAATACTGAAAATTTTGCGGCTGGGGTCCAGGGGCTGCTTAAGACCCCTGGTGCAGCACAGGATACAAACCCTGAATTTTATGCTTCTCAGTACTATATATATATATATATACACATTTTTTTTTTTGCTGTCCCAACCTCTGCGCCACCTCAGAGGCATTGCACTCACGCCGCTCATTCCGACACCCCCGTCCACAACCACAGCTCTGTTGGTCCCGCCACAGCCCCGGCACCAGCTATCCATAGGGAGCAGTCAATGTCGAGTCGTCAAGAGGCAACCCACCAGAGGAGACACTGCTCTGCTGCCGAGTCACTTCGGTGGTGTTCAGTGGCGCCTGTTCTGATCTAACATACACAGGACACCACCTAGTAAAGCACCCTACTGACGACAATAACTGCTTAGTCGCGGAGCCGATGTGAGTGAGCTCTCCCCCCGGAGGGTGCGACCACGTCCGTCCAACAACAGCCCCCATGGACTCACTGATACTGGTGACCCCGACAGAACCAAACCAAGACCACAGATGTAGAGAGGACATAGAAAATGAGGTCACCATTTCTCAGTACTATATAGCTAAAACTATTTCAGACAAAAAATCAACAAAACAGCTACAAACGTCCAATGGAGTCGAGGCGGAAGAGCAAAAAATATGAATTGGAGAACCAGCACAGGCATCCATCAAAGCGCAAATGGGAAAAAATAAAATTGCCAAAACGCCAAAGAGAAATCCCATATAATACGGAACTACTCCCACCCATGTATTTACATGCAGTTTGTTTTCCAGCTCCATGAAGAATCAAATATCTGTAGTCTGTTGCTCATCCTTTCTGGAGCTGAGACGTATTGCTTCCATCCGACGCTTTATATCTAGGGAAGTAGCTGTTAGGCTAGTCTGTGCCACAGTGATGTCAAGATTGGACTACTGCAACTCTGTTTATGCTGGGCTCCTGCAGAACAGACTGCTCGGCTGCAGAGAGTCCAAAATAGCGCTGCTGTTTTTTGAAGAGGAGGAGGTGTGAACACATCACTCCCATGCTGATCGAACTGCACTGGCTTCCCATACAGTATCGGTGGCAATTTAAAACTGGCAGTTCTTGCTTTCCACCACTTCAATGAATCTCTTGCTTTCCACCACTTCAATGAATCTCTTCCTCACTATCTCTCTTCTTCTCTCTGCACCTACCAAAGCTCTCGTACCCTTCACTCTTCTTCACAAAAACTTTTGAAAATCCCCAAGCGTTCTCTGAAATCTGCTGGCGAAAAAGCCTTCAGTTTTAGAGCACCTTCTATTTGGAACTCCCTCCCTGAAGACCTTCATAATCAGCCTACTCTTTCTTCTTTTAAATCTCAGCTCAAAACTTACCCCTTCAAAAAGGCCTATTCTCTTCTGTAGATGACTAGATCTCTCCTAAATTCCTCCACAACTAGTCCGGTGAGGCAGTTTATGCATGTAGGTGCGTTTGCCATTGTGTATTTTCTTTTTGCTGTGTGCATGAGTATTGTATGAATAAATGCAAATGGTGGATGTAAGCGCATTGAGTTGTATAACAAGAAATGCGCTATGTAAGTATTATACATTCTTCTTATTATTAAATGTTGGTTAACACCAACGAAATTTCTCTTGCTCCCTGAACCCTGTATTAACTGAACACCTCAACATTCAAATTGTACAAACACTGGGCCCAAATGAATAGATGCTCTGGAGCACACAAAAACATACACATACACACATCACATACACAATTTTTCTTCTTTCCAGTTCAGAAGAAAACAGACTACAAAATACACACACACACAGCATGATCTCACCTTTGGGATTCCACTTTCTTCCTGAAGAATGATCTGAGTGTTGCGAGCGATGCGAGCGCTGAAAGGCGTGGGCAGACCCAAGGCCTCATCAAAAGAGTTGGTGTGTAAAGACTGGGTACCGCCAAAGACTGCTGCCATGGCCTCAATGGCAGTCCTCACAATGTTGTTGTAGGGGTCCTGAAGCCCAAAGGTCAATGTCATTCCATATCTCAATACCTCAGGCACAATGATCATTATCGTCATTTCATAAGACTACAATACAAAACTGCCAGCGATATATAACATTTGAAAGATACAAAAAAAAATTTTGAAAACCCATAGAAAATAAAACACATCCTTTTTAACCAACACTGTGTAAAACAAGCACTCACACACAACACACACACACACAC
>JADBJO010003029.1:162500-177500 GCA_016801955.1 Conus betulinus | reverse complement strand
CCCTTCTCCTATATCTCCTGCAGAGAAATGAAGCGTCCTGACACTGCTTACTGCACACTACCTGGTTATCAGATACTGGCTGTTGTTGTTACGTAGACTTCATTTGATATATGTGCACATTGAAAAAGACCTGAGATGGAGACTCTTTACATGATTTGCTAGCTACCTGAGGACTATTTTATCTCCACTGACTTGTCTTTGTAGCAAACTGTGGCAACTAGTATCCTTTTCTGCCATTTCTCAAAATCTAGTCCATTATGATTAGCTAAGTTAGAAACAGACTGCTAAGAACTATGGGGATTTGGGTGATATGAAATATCAAAAGAAAAATAAACTGATTTTTGTTGACTCAAACCCAGAACTTCAGTCAATCTAGGAGGTGCGCTTGAGTGAGAAAGGAGTAAGGAAGACAAGAACATGCCCGTCCACATCACAGCAAATACATTAATGATAACGATGACTGCAGTATGCAGCATAAGTCCAGAATGTCAGGTGATGTCTGATGCACGTTTTCTGACAGTGTCTGATGCATCCCCTGTATGTTCTCATGATCTGGTCAATGCAAGGGGCTGACCCATTTTCTGCCAGAGGTAGAACATTGATGTTGCTGATGGTGTCTGGCCACAGAACAGTCATGACTAAGAATGCAGACTGTTGTCTGAACACTCAAGGCTTAATCAGCCAATGTGAGTATAAAAGAACAGGTATTCATTACAAGACATAGGAAGGCATGCATTTCCACTACCAGGTAGAGGAGGAATTCCGAGTTAACTGCTCTCACGTAATGCGGCAATAAAGGGAGGTAAGCCTGACATTGGAAAGGGTCCTGGAGAGATAGGTCATTTAGCTCCCTTTAAGTTTGTTGGGTCCCTTCACTGTCATCCGTGCAAAGTGGGATGATGGCAATACTCCGGTCACGTTAAAGGAGCAGGAAAAACACACCACACACAGACAGCACATAAGAAAAATGCTCTGGTCTTTGCTGGGTGACATAACATCATATTTGATACCTCAGTCAAAATGACCAAAACATTCTTTATCTAAAAACCGAAATGTAATGTTAAAAAATCTGATATCGCATGATCCAGGCAATGCAAACAAAACAGTACGGATGAGCAAATTTTTTGGTGATTCCAGTATGGTTTATACCACTTCTGCCCCATCAGGCAATAAGGACTGTCTGGACCAAAATTCATGTTCTCAAAAAAGCTGAAGACATGTTTCTGTTTAACAAACATAAACACAACACACCCGAAAACACACACTCCATGCACACACATATCTACACACACACACACACACACACACACACACACACACACGTTTATTCTGTTTCTCACGGACAGAGGTAAAGACACATTATACATACCAAATAGAAGTTCATGCCAATTCCCCAGAAGAATGACAGGCGCGGGGCAAACTTATCCACATCCAAACCTCGGGACACCCCTATCAACAAAATGCATTTCACGCCATTATATAAAAGCTAAACAAAATCCCAGTGCACATATATGTGTGCGTGGGAAAAAGTCTGTGCATACTTTCTAGCTTGTCAGCGTGTGTGTGTGTGAATATGTGTTCGTACTATGTAACCAATAATGGCTGGTGCTTTCTTTTTTTCTCTCTTTTTTTTTTTTTGTTGGGGTGGGAAATGTCTTCTTCTGAAGCTAACTTATAAACACTGAGCTGAAATAAATCAGACATAATGTCCCACCAAATGAACAGTAACATCAATTAATTGTTTGTGTGCATGAATGTGTATATTGAGCATGCATGTATGATTCACAAGTCACACAAATAACTTCTATGTGCAGTTTTTCTAAGTCTTCACAGAGCAAGGGAATTAATTTTTCCATACCACTTTTCAGTGTGAGTTTACATTAACTGATGTACAAAATTTAGAACATGAGCACAAAACATCAATAATTCATTACAGAATTTATAACATTAAACAAAACATTCATCCAAAGCTGTTCTCCCTGTCAACCGCTTTGATCTTGGGCACTGCAAACAATTTTTAACTTGAAAAACAGTTTTATGTACAGCTGTTCCTAGACACTGAGCTGACTAGGTATGTTGATCACCACCGTGTCGAACTGCTCACAAACCTGCCTACCCTGCTTAGCTGATTTATCTAAAGTATTTTCTGAACAATGTCAGCCGTACAGCGCTATCAAAAGTCACACACACACACACACACACACACACACACACACACCTTTATCAGTTTCACTCACAGCTACTATTAATTCAATATTTTCTTAGCAATTCCAGTTGTATCATGCTATCAAAAGTCACACACATGCACATGCATACACATGCACACACACACACACACACACACACACACACACACACACACACACACACACACACACACGCACACACACACACACTCAAAGTATTTTTCTGCATAACTGACTGCTGCTGACAATGAAATGTTTTCCATAAGAAAACTGAAAAAAAAAAAAAAAATGCCTGTGCTGGAATTACACTTATGTGTGTGAACATGCTGGCAAAAAAAACACCAAACCAATAAATAAATAAAATGAGATAAAATCTTGGGCATAGGCACAGTCTTTATTTGGATATCACTTGTGGCAAGTGCCTTTAAACAGTTTGGTCATATTATTCAGTCGGCCATGTTTCACACAGTAAAATAATAAAGCCAACTTCTCACCATCCACGGAACTTGGTAATCCTTAAAGACATGATGCACAGATACTTCATCAAACACTCGATTGGAAACTGATGATTTGACACATTCTTCGGAAAGAGTCCCTTTCCTTTACCGCTCCTTTTTCCTTTCAAAATTGTTCTTCCTTTTAAATGACAGCAGAGTTCCGTCTCTGCTCGATGACTGGTGAACAAAAGTAAAGTCCACTGTCAATTTGATGCTACTGTACTTGCTTCCAGATCAGCGACATAGATATTCAAAACGTAACACATTGGGCCTTTTTGCAATGTTCAGATGGAGCATGGTGAAAGCCACACTGGAAACTTCCACTTCTGTATCTTTCATTGCATAGCTCCACAGCCCACAACAAAATCAGTATTAAACTATGTATTAGCTTGTGGCTCTGTGTTCATAGACAGTTACATCTGAACAGCATTCCCCTCTATTTTCTGTCCCAGTACTTATCACTGTATAATCTTCCTGCCTTGGATGCCATGGAATTTGGCTGTAATGCAGTAGTCAACATCAGCAAAATAAGAGGTAGCTAGGACTGATGGGTCCATTTTCTGACTAAGAAAGCATGCGATTTGAAAGGAAATGCAACACATGCACATAAGTGCTCGCGCGCGCACTCACACACACACACACACACACTTTAAAACAAAACAAACTTACAGAACAATCAACCTAACCTTGCACAATCCCCCTACCTGTTCTCACATACTCCCATCAATCAGCCCAGAGTGAAACATGTCACCTGGCACCGTCCCCCTACCTGTTCTCACATACTCCAGTCCATCAGCCAGAGTGAAGGCCAGCTCCAGCGCGGTGTCAGCGCCTGCCTCCTGCAGGTGGTAGCCAGAGATGGAGATGGAATTGAACTTGGCATGTGCTGAAACAGACATGGAGATGGAATTGAAATTGGGCATGTGCTGAAACAGACATGGAGATGGATTGAACTTGGGCATGTGCTGAAACAGACATGGAGATGGAATTGAACTTGGGCATGTGCTGAAACAGACATGGAGATGGACTGAACTTGGGCATGTGCTGAAACAGACATGGAGATGGATTGAACTTGGGCATGTGCTGAAACAGACATGGAGATGGAACTGAACTTGTGCATGTGCTGAATCAGACATGGAGATGAAACTGAACTTGGGCATGTGCTGAATCAGACATGGAGATGGATTGAACTTGGGCATGTGCTGAAACATACATGAAGATGGCATTGAACTTGGGCATATGCTGAAACAGACATGGAGATGGAATTAAACTTGGGCATGTGCTGAAACAGACATGGAGATGGATTGAATGGGTATGTGCTGAAACAGACATGGAGATGGAACTGAACTTGGGCATGTGCTGAAACAGACATGGAGATGGAACTGAACTTGGGCATGTGCTGAAACAGACATGGAGATGGAACTGAACTTGGGCATGTGCTGAAACAGACATGGAGATGGAACTGAAATTGGGCATGTGCTGAAACAGACATGGAGATGGATGAACTTGGGCATGTGCTGAAACAGACATGGAGATGGCACTGAACTTGGGCATGCACTGAAACATACAATTTCGTATAAGCAAAATCTGCCCTGTCTAGGAAAACCTTGTTCAACAACCCACAATTTTTCTGTTCTTTTCTTTTTTTTTCAAACCAACTGCATACACTAAGAAAAAAAAAAACATTTGCATAGCAGTGTGCTGTAAATAATAGGCTTGAAATACATTCCATTCTGATTTTTTTTTTTTCAAAAAAGGATTTAGTTTCAGTTTATTAAGGCCCAGCTAACTATACTGAGCCCTTTCAAATAGCTAAACAAACATATGCAAAATATACTCTTATATAACGTAACATGTACATCAGCTTTATGGACCACTGGCTACATTCTGATCAGACAACTGAAAACAACTCAAAGCAGGAATATCTGGCACCATCTTTATGCAACACATGACGTCCTGCTAATGGTCTGTATCACCACCCCCTAAACAAAGATCTACTTCAAAAGTCAACAAATCAACAAGCTCCCCCAAATCTGTCTGCAAAATTTCTTCTGCATCCACGGAGGTTGCACTAGCCCAGGCAGGTATTCCACAACCTCTTCCACATCAGAATCCACACAAACAAAGCTATCCCCACTGTGCAGGGTACATTATTCTAGGAGGTTACTTGACAGTCCCATCCAAATAAGAATCTACACAGACTGATCACACTTTTTCCACACAAAGCAGGATACATTAACCAAAAAGGTTTACATCACAGTCCCGTGCAAATCAAGAGGTCACATCATCAAGGAACTCTCCATCTAACACAGTGCACACTCACCCTGGAGGTGTATTCAAAAATGTCCCCGATCACCTTCATGGAAGGCTCCGGGGGGAAGATGTAGGTGTTGCGCACCATGAACTCCTTCAGGATGTCATTCTGGATGGTGCCTGCCAACTCCTCCTGCTTGGCTCCCTGGAGAACAAAAAAACACACTCTACATGGCTGAAAGAACACAAAGCGCACTCCATACAGCTGAAAGGACACAAAACGCACGCCACATGGCTGAAAGAACACAAACCGCACTTCACACAGCTGAAAGAACACAACCTGCACTCCACACAACTGAAAGAACACAACCTGCACTCCACACAGCTGAAAGAACACAACCCGCACTCCACACAGCTGAAAGAACACAACCCGCACTCCACACAGCTGAAAGAACACAACCCGCACTCCACACAGCTGAAAGAACACAAAGTGCCCTCCACACAGCTGAAAGAACACAACCCGCACTCCACACAGCTGAAAGAACACAACTCACACTCCACACAGCTGAAAGAACACAACCCGCACTCCACACACAGCTGAAAGGACACAACCCACACTCCACACAGCTGAAAGAATACAAAGCGCACGCCACACAGCTGAAAGGACACAACCCGCACTCCACACAGCTGCAAGAACACAAAGCGCACGCCACACAGCTGCAAGAACACAAAGCGCACGCCACACAGCTGCAAGAACACAAAGCGCATACCACACAGCTGCAAGAACACAAAGTGCGCACCACTCAGCTGAAAGAACACAAAGCGTGCTCCACTCAGCTGAAAGAACACAAAGCGTGCTCCACTCAGCTGAAAGAACACAAAGCGCGCACCACTCAGCTGAAAGAACACAAAGTGCGCTCCACTCAGCTGAAAGAACACAAAGCGTGCGCCACGTAGCTCAAAGAACACAAACCGCGCGCCACGCAGCTGAAAGAACACAAACCGCACGCCACGCAGCTGAAAAAACACAAACCGCGCTCCACACAGCTGAAAGGACACAAAGTACGCTCCACACAGCTGAAAGGACACAATGTGCGCTCCACACAGCTGACAGAACACAATTGCGCTCCACGCAGCTGAAAGGACACAAAGTGCACTCCACACTGCTGAAAGGACACAAAGTGCACTCCACACGGCTGAAAGAACACAAAGTGCACTCCACACTGCTCAAAGAACACAAAGTGCACTCCATACTGCTGAAAGAACACAAAGTGCACTCCACTGCTGAAAGAACACAAAGTGCACTCCATACAGCTGAAAGGACACAAAGCGCACTCCACGCAGCTGAAAGAACACAAAGCGCACTCCACACAGCTAAATTTACTGCTAGGCATCTGATATGCTGTGGGTTTTTTTCCTGCAGAAGAACACTGTAAGCACTACAATTTTTTTTTTTCCATACAAGATGGCGTATCTGGATGATGGTGCAAGCTCCATCTTTTGTCCCCCTTGGTACCCATTCTGTTTCAGTTCGGGCAACTGTTCATCCTAAAATCTGACTCTACTATCCTGGAGCCAAACAGGACATGACTTCAGTTGTAGTTTCTGCTGTGTCTCATACAATTCTCACATTAAAGCTTGTTTTGATCCTTATTACTGAACGCAAAATGATTCAACTTAATCTGATATAAATACCAGAGAATACAAAGAGATCTATGACTTTCACAGAAATGACATTTGGCAGAGCCAACAAGATCTTGACAAGCCAAAAATTGTAATTTGTCCCTTCAGCCAACCAGTCTCTCAGGTTAAAGATCAGCAGAAGTTTGATGCTGCTCTGTATTCACCCCATCTGTCCCTCCTATACCCTCCCATCCTCCCCCTGTCCAATGCTGCCCACACATCTACTTGGACACAGAGTCCATAACATTATTCAAACTCTTCCTAACCCTCTCCTTCCCCATAAAGACAGAAAAAAAAGCCTCCCACATCTTCATCCACTATAGTTTCTTATGAAATATATTTTTTTTCTGACCTGAAAGAAATGAGTTGCATGCAGTGTCTGACCTGTTCCTCAGCAGCAACAACATACATGGCCATGACAGGCAGCACCGCCCCATTCATGGTCATGGAGGTGGACAGCTTGTTCAGAGGGATGCCGTCAAACAGCAGTTTGGTGTCCTCCACCGAGTCAATGGCCACCCCAGCCATGCCCACGTCACCAGACACCCGAGGGTTGTCTGAATCATAGCTGTTCACAAACATGCAGACGTCAGTCAGAGACACAACAAACTTAAGAGCTGCCTGACCGCAGTGTTAAACTATGGCACAAACATAATCAGACACAGACATCAGTCAGAGGCAACACAGAACTGCCTGACCATAATGTTAAACTATGGCCAAACAGTTTTTTGCCCTATTCTCCACTTTGACTGGGAGCTAAGAATTGAATTATGGCCTAGCAGTTTTCTCCTACTGTCCACTTTGACTGCAAATTCAATGTCAGTTTATGGCTGAGCAGTTTTCACTTGTTCAGTTTTACCAAGAGTTACAGAATGGCTAATTAGTTTTCACTTGCTGTTCTCTTTCACCACATACAAGTGTTAATCTGTGGCTGGGTGGTTTTCACTTGCTGTAAACTATGACTGAGAGTCAAATATACAGCTATTATGGCCAAGCAATTTTCACTACAACTGAGAGTAAGTAGTTCCAGCTGCAAAGTGAAGTGACTGCAGAAGGAAATTTAAACAAACTTTAAAACGTATTTATAAGGCTACACCAAAAAATGTAGACAAACGGATCACAAGATAAAACATGAGGCGTTTCGACTGCATAGGTCTTCTTCAGGCAAGGTACACAGCACACTCCGGACAACAAAAATGAATGAGCAATCACTCATCTTTATCTAATTTGGTGCAACATGGGCACTGAACGATTCGTTTGTCTATGTTTTTCAGCGGAGCCTTATAAATACTTTGCAAATCTGAGAGTAAGCAATTGAACATAGGAAAAACTCATTCTTTCCAGGTGCCATCAGCAAGTGAAAATGTCTTCAACCAGAAGTGGTACCATCAACTACTATGGAAGGCTTCAAATCCTGGATGTTAACATCAATCCCTGCCCCTTTCGGTCAGCTTTCCCTCCCCATCATCATTCCCATCCAACCCAGTCTTCTTCATGTGTGACTAGCTTCAGTTCAGAACGTTGTTTGAGAAAAGCAATGTCAACCACTGCACTGTTCAGCAGCATGCACTGGTGAACAGTTAAGATCTGGTTTCAATAGTAGACACAAAAGAATAAAACAGTTTATATGCATTAAAACTTCTCCCAAAGACATGACTTTTATTTTCTTCCTCTCCGTTCCTTGGCAAAAACTCTAAGGGTCACCTTTGGCAAGAATTTGCAAAACTGACAATTCCAATTTCACCCTTATGATAGATACATTCTGTACTCAGGGATATATCTCATTAATATTATGAGTACACATCTCTCTTATGTTACTGACATAAATGACTTGCCACACCATTTTTTATCATCTCAAGAATGAGCTTATTACATGCAAGACAGCCCTTTTGTTATGGTTTTCAGAAATATACCATATTTTCACTGATGTACATGAAACAAAGTAAAGGAAGCAGGATTATGATCGCCTCTTTCTTGTTTTCATATTTCTGAGGCTTAACATAAAGAGGAATGATAATTTTTACGTCATTTCTTACCATGAATCTACATGTGCACGCATTCTCTCTCACACACACTCAGATATACTAAATAACCACAACAATCAACTACAAAACTAACCAACCAACTTTCAAACATTCAAACAAACAACCAGTCAATACATCCACTGATGGGAGAGAGGGAGATGAAAGCAATCGAACCCCTACCCCCTGTGTGTGGGCAGATCAAAGGCCACGCTCAGCCCTTGCTGGCCAGCAGCAATGTTGTCTTTGTAGAACTTGTTGCTCTCCTCCACTGTGCTGAACCCTGCGTACTAAGAAAGAAGGTGGAATTCATAAAACTGAATCAAGAACAATTTGAGAAAACAATTAACTTAACCCGTTCACTGCCAGAAAATATTACAAACAAAAGCTTTCCCAGTGCCAGGGAAATCTAATGATTTGTGGGTAATAATTAACAAAAAATTCTAGCTCAGAAACTACAAAGATAAAAATGAAATATATATATGATTTTTGAAGGAAATTGAATGGAGATTTTGAATCTGGGCTTCTTTTGTTTTAATTTTGATAGAAAAATTTTGGGGGGGGGCATTTAGATTTGGATAGATTTTTTTGCACAATCAAAAACATATGTATTTACCACTACAGCTTCACATCCAAAAAGGAATACAAAGCAAAAAAGTTGAAAATAAAATTGGAAATGAAATGAGGCAGGGAACAGCAAACAATAAACAGTAAACAAGTGGGTAGTCTTTGCTCCCAAAAGGAAACCTAACACAGAGTAACTTTTATTCAAGACTGGCACAGCCTTTTAAACTTGAATAAAGTCAGACAATACAAAGACGTACAATCTAATAGTGGGGGAAAAACAAGCGCAGGCCAACAACTAAATTGTCTTCATAGTAATGACTTGGCAGAACTTTGAACTTAAGGGGGGGGGGGGGGGGGGGGGGGGGGGGGGGGGGGGGGAGGTTGCAGCAGAGGTTGAAGATGTAAATGCAGCCAGTGAAGAGTTTTCATATTTTCTTATTTCATTTTCCCAGTTTTTTACATCTTCAACCTCCTGCCGCCCCCCCCCCCCCCCCCCCCCCCCCCCCCCCCCCTTAAGTTCAAAGTTCTGCCAAGTCATTACTATGAAGACAATTTAGTGTTGGCCTGCGCTTGTTTTTTCCCCCCACTATTAGATTTTACGTCTTTGTATTTGTCTGACTTTATTCAAGTTTTAAAAGGCTGTGCCAGTCTTGAATAAAAGTTACTCTGTGTTAGGTTTCCTTATGGGAGCAAAGACTACCCCACTTGTTTACTGTTTGTTGAAAATAAAGTTTGTATTGTCACACTACACCGGTAAATGAAACCTTCATGCTCGAGTGAGTCGTTGAATAAAAGATTATTATCTTTGTCAAAAATGATTAGCAAAGCCTGCTCAGCTGTGTAAGTACGTTGATTTGGTCGCTATGCTCGTCGAAGGTTGTGCCGCCATCTTTGCAAGCGAGACAAAGCGCTGGCTGGTCATCCAGCCAGTGATGAGAATAAATGGTCTTTCCCCTCACGTGTGGTCATTTGCATATCATTTTAATACTGCAGACATATAAGGCTTACTACGCACACGCTATTTCAGTCCTTTGACAGGAATAGTAACGAATGAAAATTCAAGAAAAAATGCATGACATCAGTGGATGGCCCATAGGCACTGGGAGTGCATTTTTACTGCGGCGTCAGCTGACAGCTTAGAGGCACTCTACAGGTTAAACAAAAACACTCTTAAAAGCTTGTGGACCAGTAGTAAATGATCGTAGTCCATTCTAACTAGAACAACTTCACAATCAGAATGTGTGTAATCAAGCACAAGATATTCTGTTGATAGGCTAAGCAATACACAAGAGTCCATGAAATGAACAAGTGCCGTTAACTTGCCATTGTGTACTGGAACACAAGCTCTTTGTGCAAATTTTTACACAGGTACTTTGCTACACTATATGTTCAACAAAGGACTGTGCACAAATTCAGTCATGCATGCACACAGACACATAAACCTACACTTGAACCCAACAGTAAAGCCAGTTTTATTTAAGACAGCACATTCAGTAGTGTTAAACCAATATGCATTTTGCTAAAACAAAGCAAAACAAAACAACAAAGAGAGAAACAGAACATTACCCATGGTGAAAAGTTATAATAAATGAAGAAGTAGTAAATTACAGGAATAGTCCTTTTTCTACATGACGCTGCATGACAGGAACCTGGAACCTCTTCAGACCTGGTAATCTCCCTTACCACTGGGCTACTACTCAACCTTCTTTACATAGTTCCTTATTTTTTCCTTTTAATTTGTCTATCTAAACTTCATTGATTTACTCTTAAAATGTATTTGTTCTTTACTTCTTATGTACAATGAATAATGCATGGTTTAACTACTTGATTATTTCTTCTTGCAAAACTCAAAAGGAATCTTATGCTGAAGCAGGAAATACTATAAATAATTAGGCTATAATCCACTAAATCATTGACCTTTTGATACAAGAAACTATTCATTGATCCATTAAACTGTTGAGACTTTTTTTCATAATTTTTCCATTGCATCCTAAAATCACCAATATTAATAGAACATTTCTGCCAGTAAAAACAAAATGGTAACTGTTAAGCCCCTGTGGCACCAAGGGCTGTCAGTCTAGCCTACCTGTCTGATAGTCCATGGCCGATGGGTGTACATGGTGAAGTAGGGGCCCGGGTGTAGGGAAAATGGCCAGGAATTTCCTTCGTTGTCTCCTTCACATCATCCTTTGTGTACAAAGGCTTGATTTTTATCCCCTGAAAATTGAAGCACATTTTTTTTTGACTTGATAGTGATACAGGCATCAGTAGTGCTTCAGCAGTGGTACTGGCTGATAAATGAATAACATTTATAAAGCGTAATGAAACCCCATAATACTACAGCAATATTATCAAAGATAATTTTCAAAGACTCATCTGAGGTTCACCTCTTGCAATGGTAATCAAAAGCTGTTCCAAACTTGAAAAAAATGAGACTGAATGGATGTACATATCTTAGGCCACTATCTTTCACAAGTTTACTGAAGAAAAAGCAAAAATTTGAAATTTAAACTTCATTGTCTGTTATAGGAGTTCAAGTCACTCAAATCTGATACTATTGTCATAACTGTTTTATATCTGTTGTTTCTTTATGTACACCAAAAATTGTCTTTTGGTCATAATTACATAACAACGATATATGGTACAATTCATCCCTAAAAATATGTATGTTACTGAACATTCACCATAAAAATTAGCAGCATAAGACAAGCACCAGTGATGACAAGAAAGATTCATGAGAAAAAAAAAGGAGGGAGGAAGGAGGGGAATGGGAGGAGAGGAGGGAGGGATAGGCAAGAATGCAGGTAAAACTATGGAGGCATCTTGGGAAATGCATTTTTGTGAAGCAGTTGTAATAGTTATCAGCATCACCAGCAGCAGCAACACCAGCTTCTTAACCTTGAGATAATTTAACCCACTTAAGAACATACTTTTACTTTTCTGCATAGACAGCCGCAATCATCAAATTGATTTTTACGCCTTTTGTGGGGTTGCGATGAAAGAAAAACACTATAGAAAGCGAAAGACCTAAAAGTAAAGATAAAACCCTAGTCCTGTTCTAAGTGGGTTCTCTGGCAGGCTACTGTTACTTCACTTTTCGCCCTTCCAAGCTAGCCAGTCCCTTGCTGATCAAAGACAGCAGGGCCCCAAAAATAATTAAAAAAAAAAAAAGCTATTGGAGTAAGAGTGGGGATGGGGAGAGGGGGGGGAGGGAAGGGACCTATTATCTAACTAACTACTGACTGGGGGGCACCCTAGACTTAAAGGTGTCCAAGGTGTCCGCTGCCACAGCTGTTTCAGGCAGGTTGTTCCAGTCACGTATCGTTCTGGGGAAAAAGAAACTTGTTGGTATTAGGTTTTACACTGGATCTGGTTGAGCTGGCGGGAGTGCTTCTTTCTTTTCTGGGAGGGGCTGGCATGATGCAGCTTTTCAATGGTCACCTCTCCATCCATTATTTTCTGTAGCATGGCAAGCCTAGCTACCCTGCGTCTGTGCTGCAGAGTTGGTCATTGCAGTTTGTCGATCAT
The DNA here is from genome assembly GCA_016801955.1 of Conus betulinus. Taxonomy (NCBI): domain Eukaryota; kingdom Metazoa; phylum Mollusca; class Gastropoda; order Neogastropoda; family Conidae; genus Conus; species Conus betulinus. Next base: position 164,765 of record JADBJO010003029.1, on the reverse strand, counting down.
CGCGGTGACACTAGATGTATTGTGGTACAGATTGACCACAAACCATGCTGCTCGTTTCTGGACAGCTTTGATCTTATTGATGTTGACTTTGGTATGCAGGTCCCATACGGTGCACACATTTACTCCAAGATCGGTCTGACAAAAGTCTTATGGGCTGTTTCTTTCAGGCGCACTGTTGGGATCTTCAGGTTTCTTCTTCTAAGGAAGCTGAGGGTCTTGTTGGCTTTAGCACAGATGGCGTTGATGTGCAGGTCCCAGCTTAGATCACTTGTGATGGTAACGCCTAGATACTTGGAGGTAGAGACAGTTCCTAGAATATGGCTGTGGAGGGTGTAGTCGGATTTTGCAGGAGAGATGATTTTGTAACTGGGAGAGTAGTACATTTTCCTGGATGGAATGCCGTGTCCCAGCTGTGATCCAATGCTTCTAACTTCTTGAGGTCTTCCAGAACTAAGCTTTGGTTGGTTTTGGAGGCCTTCAAATGGTAGACAGCTGTGTCATCAGCAAACAGGCGTGTCAGTGTCATGTGACAGGGACAGCTTTAACACCTAAACAAATTCAGCTGCCTCCTCCCTCTTTTAATGTGCCCCCCCCCCCCCCCCCCCCCCCACCACACACACACACACACACACACGTGACAAATTTTTTATGTGTTCACACACACACACACATATGCACATACATACATACGCCTTGCAAATTCACATTCACAGATCGTAACAGTCTAAAAAGATACCTCAGCAGTTTTCCACATCAGGGTTCCCTCCACATCTTTTCCTTTCAGTTCTTTTGAAGCCCCTTTCTTCCAGTGTTCATCAATTGGCAGGCGATGCATCCAGCAACAGCCACTGCATGCTGGTACTGCACGCTGAATAATAATAATAATCACGGTAAAAACTGCTGATTTTAAAGATTCAAACTAAGGAATTTAACAAACCTCAATTATTTAGTTCCAACCGAAGTGACTGTGGGCGGAAAATGACGCAAAATTTAGAAAGTAAAGGGGTTAGTTACCGCCACAGATGCACAAAAAAAGAGATACAGGACAAATCACAATGCATTTCGACCTCTTGGGTCTTCTCCAGGCAAACAAACAACATTTAGGACAGTGAAAACGAAGAACGAGAAACCACTTATTTCAAAACCAATGACAAGAAATATTTTCAATGCACACTCACACACACATACTCCCTCCCTCTCTCTCTCTCTCTTCAGTCAATGAATCAAGTGATGGAATCTAAGTGACAGTGAGTGGGTGACGAAGTCGGGAACCAGAGCTGTAACGAATGGCCCAGTGGTGGTGACCGATGGACAGACGATCATGATCTATTTAGGCCATCTAAATTCCAGTTAACATCAATCATGCAGTAAAAAACGGAGAATGTTTTAGGTCACTGCGCTTACCTGAGCGCGCTTCAATGACAAACCAATTGCATTGGTGAGGGTAAACATCTTGGACAAATAACGAAAGTGAAGTTAAGTTTCAATGACAACGGCCATCTACTTGCAGAAACTCTTCAGGTTTGTGAAAACAAATAAGCCTAGTATGTGGCTCCGGCATTAAATTGATTATCTCCCTTTAGCTGCTTTCGGTTGAATAAATTTTCATTTCACTTTCAAGGTGGTAGCGAGATTTCAGATTCGGTTAATCAATATAACGCTATGCTGCATCTGCTCAGCCTTGAGACGACAATATACATGGGCTGCAGCTAGACAAATAAATGAGTGCATAAATGAACGAAAAAAGATCTAGGGGAGGGCGTAATTGGCAGGATTCAGCATTAGTTTATGGTCAAGCCAAGCACGATCTGCGTCATTACGGAGTGTGTGTGTGTGTGTGTGTGTGTGTGTTTGCCGCGTGTGTGTGCGTCAGTGTGCGACAGAAGCGTGCGTAGACACATGTGTACATATAATGCACAGTATGCTTGTACGTGTAGGCTATGCACATTCGCGTTCACGTGAACACCTGCTCGTGTCAAGCTTGAGGGCAGTTTTTGTATGAATATATGTGGAACGGCAATTCAGAGGAAGCTAATTTGCTTTGAGTCATAGAAGAAAAATGAAAAGAAATCAGAAATTAAACGAGTGCACCAGTCACATGAAAGAGAGCTTTTGCCTGCAGAACTGCCGCCTGTAAAAGATCCCGTACCCGCTAACACAGACACATCTTACAGCCACCCACAACAATTGGTGGTGTACATGCGCGACCAAGACATCACCGACTGACAAGTATAGTATGATACCACCTATGAAATTTTCCATTAC
>JADBJO010003029.1:142500-152500 GCA_016801955.1 Conus betulinus | reverse complement strand
CAAAAAAACAACAACAAAAAAAGTGGACAAACGAATCACAAGACGAAACACGACGTGTTTCCACCTCTTAACGGTTCGCTAACATTCATTTAAAATTTAGCCCAGGAGAACTTGTTCAAGCACACTGCTAGTGATACGACAGACGAGGATAAACTATCCCAGGAAAGCTTGTTCAAACACATCGATAGTGATTCGACAGATGAAGATAACTATTCCATATATCCGCATATTATTTCTACGTACGTAGGCAGACACTTCTTCAGATCTGCGATCTGCAATTTCTGCCAGATGTCGGGCTTCCACAAGCTGTTGTCGTAGGTCCTCTTCTCTCTTCTTTGCCTCTGAGACCTCTCTTTCAGCTTATCATTCTCCAACTGAACAGTAAAAATGCTTGCTCGGAGTTCGTTCACAGTGTCACAGAGTTTGTACAGTTTGTTCATGATATCCGAGTTGCTAACTTCACGATCACAGCCCTCTTCAATTGGAAAAACTTCCTCTGCAACAGTTGCTTCAGTCATGTCCGAGTTCCCTTCCCTCTCCCTATCAGCCATTTCCCTCCTCCAGAAACTGAATCAAATTTAGTCAACACTTTTTCACTTGAAGAAAACAGGAGAGCTAGTTAGTGTCTCAATCTTTTTCTTTTCTTTTCTTTTGACTTAAAGATTATTGAATCATCTGACGCACTAGACACTGACTGAGACGAATCTGAACCACATTGATGTTTACGTTTGACAGGTGTGCTGACGCCATGTTTTCCTTCCATGTCTGAGTTCACAGTTAAACACACACATCATACCAAATTCACAGCACTTCAATCCTGTTGACTGGCCCAAATACTTGGCGTTGGTGTTGATGGCATCCGCGGTGTCACTCCCGGACCATCTTGACGTCTAATCCGGTCGGTAATCAACTCCAAACGTTAATTAATAGCGGACGTCGAGCAAAGGTGCTGTCTCTGCTTAACACCAAACTGAAGCTGAAAGTCACGAGCGAGCAGATTGAGGCTGTGCACCGAGTCGGACCACATCGACCTGCTGGATCTACCGACTCCACCAAAGATACCAACAACCGAGAGGGATTGTGGGTACGATTCGTGTCGCGACGTGTTCGAGATACTGTGCTCTATGCGCGGAAAGGTCTTAAAGGTACTAAGACAGTATTTGTAGAAGATCTCACTCCCAGAGCGTACACACTACTATGCACTGTGAAAAGTGATACCAGTGTGTGTGCACAAGCTTGGACCAGAAACGGCTCAGTCATTATGAAAACGCAAAATGGTAAAATCGTCAAAGTTCAATCCTCAGCAGAGTTCAAACATTCTGCTGAACGTGCCACATGGGACAAAGAAGTAAATGCTTGTGCAAGATTAGACCTACGCCTAGTCATAAAGTGACCCTGGTTAAAGTATTGTCTGTCTTAAAACTGAACCTTTTTTTTTTTTTTTTTTTTTTGACATGTAGTAAGGGATAGCCATAGTTTTCAGATGCCGTTTTGAACATTTATTTTTAAGTTTATGAAGTATTTGGTTATTTAAAATCATTTAGAAGGTTTAAATTTGCTTGTTTATTTCCAACTAAGCTTTTTTTGTATATCAAGTGCATTGTAGATTCTAGATAAAGTGTTGTGTCATTTGGAAGTTCAGATCGGGTCAGGGGTCAAGGCTGATGCAAAGTAGCCACTGACACGTTTGTTTTGATCGGTTAGGGGAAAAAATGGAAGATTACTCAAATTGGAATCATCAGTTTCATTTCATGCTTCAGGAGTTTAATTGCCAAAATCCAAAGTATACTATAGATTGTGTAGTAATGCTGGGTTGTTCTGTCATCACATTGGGATGGTTAAGAAACTTTTTCACTGTTCGAAACTTTAAGTATGGCCGTTAATGTCCAGCTGTAGGCTGTTGTCAGTCTGTTGTGGCTACTTAAAAGTACTTAGTTCCATCTCTGGCTTTTTTTTTTTTTTTTTTTTTTTTTTTTTTTATTTATTTTATTGTGTTTCATGACTGTAGGATAGGCTAGAAGTGATACTGTTTTAGGTATATGTAGTGCCGTATGTCCTGCCTAAAGACTCTCTGATTACACTGGCTGTTTGAGCCCTTTCTTGTGTCCCAGTTAACACTGATGAACAGGGGTTTCATCGGGTTTTTTTTTTTTTTTTTTTTTTTTTTTTTTTTTTTTTGTTTTTTGTTTTTTTTTTTTTTTCTTTTTAATAGTGACTTCAAGGAAAGGATACTTTTTTTTTTTTTTTTTTTCTTTTTCACCTGACAAAGATAATGTACTGAAGTGGTCTTATTCATAGTTCTCTTTCAGTGGTGAACCAAAAGAAAGAACCAGGGTATTAACATTTTTTTCATCGTTCTGTTGCCTGGCAATGAATTATGATAGAAATATACATTATGATACATAAAATGGTGTTGTGTATGGATGGTGAACCCAAGATAAGTATGATTATGTGTTTTTTTTTTATGGTTTTCTTTTTTGTGTTTAGATCTTATGTTTAAGTGTGTGACTGTGAGCGGTGGTTTGAATGCAGAATGCAAGGGAATGGGGGGAAAGGGGCAAATATAAAAGATATTACAACTTCGAACAAACTGATGTACTTCTTGAACAATGGACAAGATCATTCACATTCCTGGTTATTAGATGCATATTTTTTTCCAAAGGGGAAAACAATGATGTATACAATGTTGAATGGTGTTACACTTGAATTGGATGTTGTGTGTGTGTGTGTGTGTGTGTGTGTGTGTGTGTGTGTGTGTGTGTGTGTGTGTGTGTGTGTGTGTGTGTGTGTGTATTTTTATCAAAGAATCAATGAGTATTGTTTTTGGCATTTTGTAAGTTGGATAGTGGAGTTAAGTGCAGTGTGTTAGTTGGAACATGTGTGTTTTCATTACATTACAGGACTGAAACATGACCCTGACAAACGGCTGTCTAAAAATAAGTTTAATTTCTATAATCATATACAGTATGAAAACATTATACAAATAAATAAAGTGTGGCGTTTTAACATGCATAATGAATAATAGAACAGACAATACCAGCGCCTTGACAATATCATCTCTAAATTGTCAAGGTCTGGGAAATAGCAAGAAAAGAAGAGATGTGTTTCATTACCTTAGAAAAAAAGAGCTTTTCTATATACTGTTTACAGGACACACATTTTCAAAAAGAAACGCACAAATATATAGAATCAGAATGGGGTTATAAATGCTTCTTCTCATCTCATTGTTCATCTTCCAGGGGGGTTGCGGTCCTTTTTAATAATAGCTTTGAATTTGAAATAAACAAAGTTGAAACAGATCCAAATGGAAATTATATCATTATAGCTTTTACAACTATGGAGAAAGAGCTGCTGTTAGTAAATGTATATGGACCTAACAAGGACAATCCAGCCTTCTATGAGGAAATTACACATAAATTAAAAGCGTACAATAATAACAATATCATAGTCGTAGGAGATTTTATGTTACACTAGAACAAGAAATTGACTGTTTCAATTACAAACATGTTAATAATCCCAAGGCCAAGAAAGCTGTTGAAGATATGATGACTGAACTAATATTAACAGATATCTGGAGGGAAAATAATCCAAGCAGCAGAAGGTATACATGGAAACGGCCTTCACCTTTACAACAAAGTAGACTAGACTTCTTTCTTTTATCAGACTATTTGATTTGGTATTTTGAGGATACAAATATCTTACCGGGGTATAGGTCGGATCATTCATTGATCACCCTGAAACTGAAATTTGGGAAAGACACTAAACACAGTACTTTCTGGAAATTCAATACCTCCTTGTTAAAAGATAAAAAAATACTTGGACGAAGTAAACACAGAAATCCAAAACGTAATAAAAGAATACACTAAAAACAAATGAAGATTACAATGATCATCAAGATGCGAAAGACTCAGATATAAAATTGACGGTGTCTGATAGGACGTTTCTTGATTTTTTACTTATGAAAATAAGAGCTAAGACTATTTCCTATGCAACAATGAAGAAGAAAGAATCAACCCAAAAAAAAAAAAAAACGTTATACAAAGGATAAAGAAAATTGAAGAAAAGGAACAAAAAAAACAAGAAGATTTGAAAGAACTTGAAGTGCATAATCAAGAATTAACAACTTTGAGAGAAAAGACAATGAATGGAGTATTGTTAGGTCAAAGGCAAGATGGGTTGCAGATGGGGAAAAAAAAAAAATAACTAAATATTTTTGTAGCTTAGAAAAACGCAACTTTATTAGCAAACAGATAACAAAACTTGTGAACACTCAGGGAACAGAAATAGAAGAGACAGGTGAGATTAAAAGGGAAGTTAAAAAACTTTTATGAAGAATTATACAAAAAAAGAGATCTAGAAAAATGCGAAATAAATGATTTAGTTAATGGAATTCCGAACTTAATAGAGGAAGACCGTGAATCTTTAGAGGGGGAAATAACATTGGAGGAAGCAAGCATTGCATTTAAAAAACATGAAGAATGGGAAAAGTCCAGGAACAGATGGATTCGGAGCAGAGCAGAGTTTTTCAAGTGTTTCTGGAAGCAGTTGGGCTATCTAGTAGTTAGGGCATTGAATGAAAGCTATAGAGAGGGAGAGCTCTCCATAACACAAAGAGAGGGTGTAATTACATGCATCCCCAAACCAGGTAAACCAAAAAAGTAGTATGTGAAAAACTGGAGGCCTATTACATTACTAAACGTTATATATAAAAATAGATCAACATGTATAGCCAACAGAATAAAAAAAAAAAAGTACTTCCAATACTAGTTAGTGACGATCAGACTGGTTTTGTCCCAAATAGATATATGGGATACAACATTAGATTAATATACGATCTAATAAACCATCTCAGTTCAAAAAATACTCCAGGTATGTTAATTAATGTTGACTTTGAGAAGGCATTCGACTCCTTAGATTGGAACTTTATGTTTAAAGTTCTAAAAGCCTTTGGGTTTGGAAAAAGTATATGTCAATGGATATGTATTTTATATAAAAAAATATTAAGTCGACTGTTGTTGTGAATGGTCAGATATCAGACTGGTTTTCGATTGAGAGAGGCTGTCGGCAGGGGGACCCCATGTCACCGTATATCTTCGTGCTTTGCGCGGAGATATATTATCCATTATGATGAAAGAAGAAAAAAAAACATAAAAAAGGGATTTGGATTGGGAAACATGAATACAAGATATCACAATTTGCCGATGACACACAACTGATGATCAAAGGAGATAAAATATCATTTGAAAAATCTATCCATCTTCTTGAGAAGTTTGGAAAGACATCAGGACTGTTTTTAAATAAAGAAAAAACACAAGTTATTTGGCTTGGAAGTAAAAAAAAACTGTAAAGTGAAATATATGGAACATTTGGAAATGATGTGGGATCCAGATGAATTTAAGATACTCGGAGTATGGTTTACTAAAGACCTTACAGAAATGGAACAAAGAAATTACAAAGAAAAAATGACTGAGGTTAAAGCACTATTCAGAACCTGGCTGAAAAGAGTAATTACACCTTTAGGAAGAATAGCAGTTTTAAAAAAGCTCTAATTTTGTCAAAACTTACTCATCTTTGGCTACTGCTACCGAACCCCCCAGATTCTGTTATTAAAGAGCTACAGAGATTATGTTTCTGGTTTATATGGGGAAGAAAACGAGACAAAATATGCCGTAAGACGGCTGTTCAAGATATGATATGAAAGGGGGGACTGAACGTACCAAATATACAAGCAAAGATTGCAGCATTAAAATTAACATGGTTAAAAAGACTTAAAAACACAAGCCATAAATGGAAAGATTTTATGATTTCTTGCTATCCATTTACTGAACAAATAGAAGAATATTCTCCAAATTACTTATGTATATGAAAAGCAAAGATAATGTATTCTGGCAGCATGGGTTCTCCTCATATAAACAAATATATATGAAATAAGGCCAGAAAGGCTGAAGAAGTATTAGCAGAACCTATTTTATACAATGAAAACATTAAGATTGGTAATAAAATGATAAAATTCAACAGCTGGAATGAAAAGAATGTTAATAGAATATTCCAGTTAATGAAAGACAATGGTGATTTTTTAACACTGGAAGAATTTAGAGCAAAATACAGAATACAAATAGACTTTCTATCATATGCTGGCTGTATAGCATCAATAAAAAAACTATATAAGAAAACAAGGATTCCATATTGAGAATAATATCCCTTTAGAATACAATGCAGCACTCAAAAAGATATACAATGTAGCGAAAAAAGATCCCAAGTATACTATAAAATATTAAACAAAGACTGTGGGAGACCAAACTGTTGTACCAAATGGGCTGACAAGTTAAACAGAGATATACCCTGGAATGTGTGTTTCCAGAAAATTCACTTTACAAAAGATATCAAACTGAAATGGTTGCAGATAAGAATTGTTCACAGAATTATAGCTACTAATGTAGTATTAAAAGAAATGGGAATAACTAATAATGAAAAGTGTAGTTTTTGTAACCAAGAGAAAGACAGTATTGAACACATGTTCTGGAGGTGCAAACATGTTAAAGAGTTTTGGAAAGCATTAGAAAATGTATTTAGGGAAAAATGTCCAGTGGTGTGTAATCTACAATTTTCAGAAAATTTAGTCATATTTGGAACTGAAGTCAACTTAAAAACTGATGCAGTATTTGATTTGATAATCTTAATAGCAAAGAACTACATATATAGATGTAAAATAAATAAAAGCCACCCAATAGTTTCAGTGTTCAAAAAAAATACTCAAAGAAAGATTCAGCCTTGAAAGACTAATAGCATCAGCTAATAATGACCTATGCAAGTGTGAAATGAAATGGATAAATTTTAAACCTTTATTTGAAGACCCCAATGAATAAGCCAGAATAATTCATTCATTCTCTCCTTTAGCAAGATTTTTACCATCATTACTAGTATATCAGTATTATTATTACCAGTATTTTTTTTTTTTTTTTCAATGTTAATACTATGATAGTATTGTTGGTAGTGTGATCACTGATAATGTGATATTATCCTGTATTGTGTTGGGTTATAGTGTGAAAAAATAACTGTGGGAGAGAATGGATAATTTCAGCTAAATAGAAAATATGCGTATGTATATAGAAATCACTGTGAATGCTGATTGACAAAAGGGTTTGTTTGCTATATATCCACTGTTTAAAAGAATGAACAACAATATAACTAAATCTAAATGAATGTAAGCTTTCTTTTTGCCTCAAAGGGAAGGGTTGAGGAAAGGGGGGGTTTTTTGTTTGTTTTTTTTGTTTTTTTTTTTCCAGATGTTTAGTTCCGTAAAAAATCTTCAAACCAATGTTATAATTATTATGAACGACCTCGTCCTTAAAATGGAACTCTCTTGGTTCCATCCCGCTTTTCCGTAAGGACTAGAAATCTGTGACGTCTTGCCTGTCTATCTGTCTGTCTGTCTGTCTATCTGTCTCTCTCTCTCTCTCTCTCTCTCTCTCTCTCTCTCTCTCTCTCTCTCTCTCTCTCTCTCTCTCTCTCTCTTTCTCTCTGTCTGTCTGTCTTCCTCCCTTTATCCCACCACCGCCTCTCACTCACACTCTACCTGTCTGTCCGTGTCTTTCTCTCTCTCTCTCTCCCCCCTCTTTTTGTCCTTCTCCCTCCAACAACCCCCCCCCTCCCCCCGCGTCCGTCTCACCACCCCTCCCCACCTCCTCTCTCTCACTCTCACTCACTCTGCCTCTGTCTCTCTTCCTTCTCTTCCTCTCTCTCTCGCTCTGTCTGTTTGTCTGTCTGTCTGTCTCTCTGTCTCTGTCTGTCTGTCTGTCTGTCTGTCTGTCTCTCTCTCTCTCTCTCTCTCTCTCTCTCTCTCTCTCTCTCTCTCTCTCTCTCTCTTTTTCTTCTTCTCCTTCTTCTTCTTCTAATTCTTCTTCTTCTTCTTCTTCCCTGTGCCCGCTCTCTTTTATTTTCCTTTAATCAGTCCGTCTATCCAGCCACCATTTACCGTTTCCGTTCAGAAATACAGTGACACTCAGGAGAAAGAAGCGAACCCTTGACGTATCGATTTTTTAAAAACCAAAATCACTGAATGACGAATGTTGCGAAGCATGTCCACGTGACAATAGCAGCAGGTTGTCACTGAAGGCTGTCCGGGTCAAAGCTCTGCGGAAGGAGAACTGGGCTCGGCCTCCTGGTTAATCAGTCAGCCGGCTACATTGAGCTTTAACGTTCAGGGCGCGACAAAGGGCAGCAGGCAGACAGGGATAACCATCCCCTGGGAGTTGAATAGATTATGGGAGGAAGGGGTGGAGAGCTGGAGGGGGTATCTCGGAATGGGGGCAGGGAACATAATACTGATACCACCAGTGAAAAAAAAAGTCTAATTCTGTGTTTAGTAACCTATGGGATTCGAACTGACAATGGCTGACGACAAACAGGGTTCAACCACTGAGCCACCCACTGGATAGCCAGGTTCCCTTTTGGATGAATCCGGTTTAACCATCCTAGGAGAAGAGGGCCGGGACGACGTTGGGGGGGGGGGGGGGGGTATGTTTATTTGATACTACATTGATACCACCAGAGCGACAGACAAGGCCACGGGTAGCCTACATTGATACCACCAGAGCGACAGACAAGGCCACGGGTAGCCAAAAGGTCCTTTGGGCGCTGGGTACCGACCGTGTTAACACTCACAGCGTTTGACGGCGAAAAGAACACCCATTTGGCGCCGAATATGAGAAGATAAGTGGTTGCTCGGTCTTCGTTTTCATTGTCCTAAATGTTATTTTGTTTTTGCCTGAAGAAGACCCAAGAGGTCGAAATGCATCGTGTGTTTATCCTGTAGTCTGTCTGTATCGTCTGAAGGAACTAACACCCTCTCTTTTTTAAATTGGCAAAAATAACGCTTTACCACTGGCCGTCGTCTAGGTCGATAGGTTCCGGTTTGGTAGATAGAGAGCTTACCACACCACCAGAGTTGAGGGGGACAGACCTGTTACATTGACACCACCGCAACAACAAATTCAGAGTTGAGTTAGGCACTGGCGGGATTCGAATCGCAACGTCTGGCTGTGCACTGGGGGCTCTACCAAAGGACCAACGAGGCCCCGGCTGTTGGTTGCATTTAGGCTTAAAATCTGCACCTACAAAAACCTTGATATGGCATCAACGGAATTGGAACACTCAATCTGTCTGCAAACGCAGTGCTTCGAACATGAGCCATCGCTGAAATCAGGTTCCAGGTCAGCTAACTTTCAGCTTTCTTTTGTGACCATGTGTTCCCTGACCTATTCCATCACCATCGTATTTCACCTCGATGGTGTTGCTTAGCCCGACTGAGAAAGCGTGAACCTTTGTACTCTGTGCTACATAGCACTGTACAGTCGCCAAGCAAAGCTGAAACAACCACTGAAATCCATCCTGGAGGAATACAAAGCAGGAAGGCCAAAGGAAAAGCCAAAAGAGACATGATGATTCAGGAGATGAGAAAAAGAAGAAGACCAAAAAAGACTCCAAAAAGCAGTCCAGCAGAGCCAGCAAGGGCAATGGACAACGTGGGAGAATGCACTCCAAAGAAGTCTCACTTGGAATGACATTGGCACATGGCCCCTCTCAGGATCAGCTTCATTCTCAGATCTGCATATGACCTTCTGCCCTCAAATGCAAACCTGGTGAAGTGGGGGAAAAACAGACGATCCTTCATGCCCCCTCTGCCATGAAAAACAAACAGTGGAGCATGTCCTTAGCTCATGTAAAGTAGCCCTGGCTCAAGGAAGGTACACATGGAGGCACAAACCAAGTGCTCAAAGAGATGTACAAGTAGTCTGGGCTAGTACCAACACCACAAAAGGGAAAATCAGGACTCCAAAAGCACCTGCAACATTCTTCACGGCAGGAGAGGCAGCGAATCATGGCCAAGAACAACAGTGCCACTCGGAACATGCAGGCAGAGTCTGCTGGACGGGGGGCAGATGACTGGGAGGCACTGCAGACCTCCCAGATGGAAGAGTCACCCAGAGAGATCATCAGC
>JADBJO010003029.1:122500-125000 GCA_016801955.1 Conus betulinus | reverse complement strand
GAAAGAAAGAGGGAGAGAGAGAGAGAGAGAGAGAGAGAGAGAGAGAGAGAGAGAGAGAGAGAGAGAGAGAGAGAGAGAAGGAAAGATTGAAAAGAGACAGACAGACAGAGAAAAACAAAGATGAAAGAAAGAGCAAATAAAGAAAGAAAAAGTAAGACATAAAGAAAGACACAAACAAAGAGGAAAGAAAAAAAAAAACGAAAGGAAGAAATAAAGAAAGAAAGAAAGAAAAAAGAAGAAAAGGAGGGAAGGAAGGAAGAGAGGAAGAAAGGGAGAGGGGAACAAAGAAAAAAAAAAAAAGAAAGAAAAGAAGAAAAGAAGAAAGAACAGAAAGACAGAAAGAAAGAAAGAAAGAATGAAAGAGCGTAAACAACCATGCCAAAATACAAAACGCTGAAAGCTCAGGTGAAAGAGAAATCCAGACAATGAGGTGGAGCTGGAAGAGGGAGGAAGGGGTGAGGGGGGAACTGAAAAATCAAATCAGACACATGAAAGGATACCAACCCCAAGAAACGGTTGCCCAAATGATTCCACCAGGAATGACAAAAATACCCACATGTGTTGTCACATTGCTGGCATGCACATACAAACGATTATCCAAAAGAAAAAAAAATGAGCATTCACAGCCAAATGATATAAGCCTGCAGTTCATGTTTCTTCAGCACCTCAACTAGAGAGACCAGAAAACCTTGCCAAGCTGAGAATTCTTGCGAGACGTGCAAACTGTATGAAAAAGGGAAACAAAATAAACACAATGGAGAGAGAGAGAGAGAGAGAGAGAGAGAGAGAGAGAGAGAGAGAGAGAGAGAGAGAGAGAGAGAGAGAGAGGCGCTCAGATAGGTTTTTATTGACAATGGTCTACACATAGCCTTTATGTCAAAGTGATGGATATTAATACTTGCGGCGCCGAAAAAAGTCACGCAAATAAACAAAAAACGTATGACTGATAACGTTAATAGTAATGTTAGGACTCAACACCATGTGCTAGAAAAGGAAAATGACGTACTTTTCCATCATTCAAAATAACTATGTATTTTCTTCATAACACAATCATTTATACAAACGCCATAAACAGGCACACCTATGCTCCGAAAGAAATCATTTCCGCTAGACCACATGAGTCATGAAGGTCCATTTCACTATTATTCATGGCAGTGAAGAGAATGCAAACATTTTGAATAAGGTCATCAAGCAGAGAGAAGAAGAAGAAGAAGAAGAAAGAAGAAGAAGAAGAAGAAGAAGAGAGAAGAGAGAGAAGAGAGAGAGAGAGAGAGAGAGAGAGAGAGAGAGAGAGAGAGAGAGAGAGAGAGAGAGAGAGAGAGAGAGAGAGGGAGCTCCAACACTTAAATGTATGATTTAGTGCCATTGCCTTAGAACATTTTTTGCATGCGAAAGCAGCTGGATGATATCTCTCTATTTTATTTCACTGTACAATTAATTTTCATAATGATTTTATGTCCTCCAACATGGGCATTGTCTTCATCCACCACCACTTGTTCTTTGCGCCTTTGTTGGTCTGACAGCAAATAGTATGCAAAATTACTGAACCAATGCTGTTTTAAACCTGTACAAAACTTGTCCGCTTGCATAACACACACACACACACACACACACACACACACACACACACACACACACACACACACACACACACACACTGTGGCCAGAATTGAGGACATTAAAGTGGAGACTGACAGGGGGGAGAGAGAGAGAGAGAGAGAGAAGGGGGGGGGAGACAGAGAGAGAGCGACAGACAGAGAGAGAGAGAGAGAGAGAGAGAGAGAGAGAGAGAGAGAGAGAGAGAGACAGACAGACAGACATAGACAGAGAGAGAGAGAGAGGAGAGATAGAGAGAGAGAGAGAGAGAGAGAGAGAGAGAGAGGAGGGGAGGTGGGGGGGGGGCAGAGAAATACTATGGAAAACGTTTCACGTGTCTTCAATGGTTCGAGTAAGTAAGATTGAATTGAAATGATGAATTCCAGACGAGGAAGTCATACCTTTGGGGCCGAGTACGATATCAATCACCTTGTCACCACAGGTCTCAGTTCCTACTGTGTAAGTAGCATAGGGAAGACAGGAGTCTGAAAAGAACAAAGATGGAAAAGGACGGATGTGGGCTGAAAGAGAACGAAATAAAAGAGAAAGAGAGAGAAAACAAAGAAAAGAAAAAAAAGCAAAAGAAACCATGACAAACTGTTTACAGACTGCATTCCACCCAGGCCTTCACATGAAGCGAGAAAAAAAAAAAAAAAAAAAAAAAAAACTGAGGTGAGAGTTTCGCAAAGTCACAATTTTTTTGTACTCCCAGTTCTCATAGAACAGGGAGTACTTTGCAATGGGAACGAAGAAATGCTGTCTGTGTGTCTGTTTGTCTGTCTGTCTGCCTGCCCATAGTCAAAATGTGTTCCACTCGATCCAGACAAAACTACTGGGCCGATCTTTCTGAAAATTGGTAGGTTCACTATGGGTCATAGATGATGCCCGATGTTTTTATTTTACC
>JADBJO010003029.1:112500-115000 GCA_016801955.1 Conus betulinus | reverse complement strand
GGGAAGGTGTTGTTCATTCCACCTGTACTCAGTTTGAGATCAGTTTTTGGCTCAAATTTATGCTACACCTCAAAACGCTTACATAGATTATCCAGTAACTTAGTCCAAAGTCCTAACTGCGGCGTGTGACCACCTCCTTTCCCCGATGTGATTTAGTCGTCTGGTGGACGGGGGCGAGTGGAGAGGAGAGGCAAAGCTGGCGCCTAGTGTCTTCCTGCCGCGCTCCCTCTCTTTGATTCGGCCCATGGATGACAGTTATGTGTGTACCTGCCAGACAAACGAGGCGGTAACCCATCAGGTGTTGTTATCTCTGGTCCTCCTGAACGCCACTTCTGCCTGTTGTTTATTAGCACACACATTTCGGAGCTTGCTCAGTGTTTGTACCAGCCAGCATTCGGATAAATCACTTGAGGATCAAGGAAAAATTTTTTGGAAAGTGTTGTGCTGGTTTGTTCATCTTTAAACACTCATACGTACGCACGCGCATATGCATGCACACACACACACGCACGCACACACGCACGCACGTACGCACGCACGCGCCTACTGAGCGCGTGAGTGTATAAAAACTCTGTGTGTGTGTATGTGTGTGCGCGCGCGCGCGCCCGCGTGTGTGTGTGTGTGTGTGTGTGTGTGTGTGTGTGTGTGACGTGCGTGAGAGAGAGAGAGAGAGAGAGAGAGAGAGAGAGAGAGAGAGAGAGAGAGAGAGAGATTTGACCATGGTGAAAGTTGTCGATCTACTGACCTTATCCTTGCCATCGAACTGGAGAAATAAACACAGTTCTAAGAAAAAGAGAACACAATCACAAACGCAGAAATAAACTAAGGACATATTCACCGGGAGACAGGCGCAACGACAGTAGTCCTCCTTGCTCATTTATGGACAAGCGACGTAACAAACATTAGAGCTGTCGACATGAAACGCAGTGGAACGTGGCAGCAATAGCACACTGCACTACTGACTCGTGGCGTTAATGAAATCACAATTAATGGTAGCGAGCACGACCGGCTGGAGGCGTTAATGCAATCAGGGCTAATGGTAGCGAGCACGACTACTTCCTAGCGCTGACGACATGCAGCTCTGTCGATACACAGTCGTTGAACGTAGGATCAGGGAGGCACATCTTAATGAACTGTTCGGGGCCGAATTAACAAGACATAGGTCCACATCCATTTCAGAAAACCACAACCAGCGTTTGCCCTTCTTCTGCAGTCTGTGTTGTCCGCTGGCTGTATGCATGCCCACAGGTCAAATGACCTGTTTCTTAGCAAACTCATTCCTTTGTATGTTGCTATATACAAAGAGACTGTTCTATAGGGAGCTGTTGGAAGGCTAGCGTTTCCATGGAGAACAATACACATGTATCCATTCTTATTAGTTCTGCAACTGAAGATAGGCTACTGATAACTATGAAAATTACTAACCATTAATGTTTTCTTTTTTTCGAAGCCTCAATTAGCTACTAAACGTGTTTATTCTCAGCTGTCTGTAACGCTTACGTTCCTTGTTGGTTTCATTTTCGTATAGTCTTTAAACGACACTCCCAAAATTTCATGTTTGGGTTTGCAATTGTACGTCTGTTTATGTCGGGTTAACCTTTGACGTGCATATCGCATTTGTCCTGTACTAAACATACTACTGTTCTTTGCCACTTTAAGAAGTTTAGGGCCGTAACACTTGTATGAGTGGAGGCAAGAGGAGGTAGCGAGGGGTGTGGAGCCGGTGGGGGAACGCGGCATAGCAGTTGGGGACTGGGTTTATAATCATTCTCTGTGGACCTGTTGTCACGCTCTAGAAAGCCTCTTCCTTCTACTCCGATAATGTCAAGAGTGGATTCGTGTCCAATGCCGTCAAATTAGGGCCAACGCCGGAGTGGTTTGATACAAGTAAAACTGTAGATGCCTAGACCATCTTGCGGGTTGTGTTCTTTCTCCCTCTTGGTTCTTCTCTCCCAACAGGCACGGAGATACGAGTCACAACCTATCGCACCTGTTGTTTCCCAGTTTCCACGTTCCTGTAATTGTCTGGCTGAGATTGAGGGTATGTATGTAAAGTCAATGTGGAATGAGGGATACATGATTACATTTTGCTTCATTCTTTCTGGCTCCAAACCTGTTACTGCCTGTGCATTATTCTCAGTGTGTTTGCCATGAGACCGGCAGTTATTCTGGCTAGGCACTGTGTTTTGTGTTTTCTCCGAATATCGTAATAAACCAAGCTTATAACTGACAGCGATTCACCCATCATTTCTGGGCGACAGAAGATCCCTACCCTCATCGTGTTACTACTGCTCTTCTCTCCCCTAACGTACCACCCACTCCACCACAACGTTTTGATGTCGTGGACAGAATCACTGATTCACGCAAACTCTTTATTTTCTCTCCCCTCGCCTTTCCAACTGCTTTACTACAACTTTCGAGCAACGTTGAAAGAATATTGTCCACGCCGACTTTTATACTCCCCGCTTACCTTTCAACTGAGGTTGGCTTCGTAGCCACG
>JADBJO010003029.1:85000-100000 GCA_016801955.1 Conus betulinus | reverse complement strand
ACTGAGCAAATATATTTGGAGACTTAAAGACAAAAAAAAAAAAAACTATAACATATATCCTGGAAAATCATAAAAAGGGCATCACCATACAATAACATTTCAAAAAGATGCAACCTATGTTCAACAGAAAAAAATGGTTAATACTATGCAAACCATACTTAGCAACCCTAAATACTAAAGTAGAAATAGTAAACAACTGCAGGCACAAATGGAAATCGTTGTCAGCAAACGCACCCTGAACTGAACTGTAAACAACCTGAAAAACCGAACAACACGTGCAGCCAATCCGCACGTGCAAACAGTGACATTAGGCCATATAACACCGGCAGAATTTTATTAGGCGTTTTATATATATATATATATATATATATATATATATATATATATATACACACACACACACGCGCGCATGCACATACTCACCTACCCGCCCCCACCTAGACCCCCCACCCCATATTAACACACAGAGACACAGACACAAACACGCACAAACACACACATACACACACACGCACGCGCGCGCGCGCGCGCGCGCGCGCGCACGCACGCACGAATGCACAAATGTATGCAAACGTACAAACGGACACACAAACGAAGGTTGTATACCCAGTAAGAAGAAGAAAAAGAAGAAGAGAAGAAGAAGAAGAAAGAAGAAGACGACGAACAAAAAGAACAAAAAGAAAAAGAAAAAACAGCAACAACAACAACAACAACGACAAGACGACCACCACTACCACCATCACCACCAGCAGTAGCAGCAGCAGCAACGACAACAACGACTTGAAATCACGTTTCATGATGTTTTGTCGATACTAGACACCACGCGCGAAGAGAAACAGACAGAAAGCTGACACGGTAAATCGAATATAAAAATATAAACAAAACAGACCAAAAAAAATGTACATGTTCAAATCGCGAATCTGAAACATACGGAAATAACCCATCGACATTTCTGTCGCAATTAAAAGGCTTCTGGAAGTGTGGGACAAGCGTGAACTTGCTAAGGTCTGGAATGCTAAAAATGTGGTGCCTTGGGCTACACGAAATGAAATAGAGTCAGAAAGAATCCAAGCAAAATAACGTAAAAGTTAATGGGGGGGGGGGGGGGGAAAAATAAACCTTCAAGACGTAATCAGGCCTTCATAACAGAAACAAAATTAACGAAGTCAAAACGCAATGAAGTTTTGAACAAATAGACAAAAAAAAAAAAAAAAACTCTTCCAAAATGTATGTCTTTGAATAATTTCCTTCGTAATGAAAAGTATTAAAGAGAAATGAAAAATAGAATTATAAATAACACAGTTATGAATTTCTTGTTGAATATCGACAAAAAAGGCACCTGATAGAAATAAAACGCGCGCGAACACACACACACAATAATTTATTCACGTTTTAGGCCATAGCCCCTCGTGAAGGGGATTGCGGGTTAATTACAGTCATCTTAGTACCTGAGCAACTGCACGCAAACATAACAAATACATATTCGAATAATACTTTATGACAGAATACACGATCGCAATTTGAATGCTTTGAATAAATAAATTGACAAATTTTTAACAGTTTGCTCATGAGTACATGCATAAGAAGAAGAGCCAATCTAAACTGGCTTGGGAATTTATAAAACTTGATTGGTATATACTGAGCTCTTAGTTTGCAAGCAAGGCAGGACAACACAACACAAAATGCACTTCATTTTCTGTATCCTTTCTACAAAGTGGACATATCAAATCTGCTTCACTATGAGAACGATAACGGTAATAATGCTCGGCAATTTCAGAAATACCAAGTCTGAATCTAGTTGTTATATATTTTAAGTGCCTGTCCAGATTTAGCTGTAAATAAGTTTTAAACATCAGGTACAGAACAAAAGGACCTGTAATACATAAATCTTTCACTGTTATCCATATGAAAATTCCATTCCTGCCACCTGCACAAAATTAGTCTTTCTCTAAAGACTCTGAGAAAATCGCCAGTCGCATTAACACCTTGATTCAACCAACATAACCAAATCCAAACAGATACAGTTTACAACGAACATTTGAGACCCAGTTTTCTTTTTGTCACGTTCATCTAAATCAAACAACATACGGTAGGCCTTGTATGGTAATCTGCTCTCATGCATCCTTGTCAATTTTTAACCAAAACTTAACACATTTTATGGCAGATTTATGTAAATAGGGTACCTGTTCGTTTCGCCATATACAAGGTCATTGGGTGTCCGCAGTTCACTCCTAGAAATCTCTTGAGCCCAAATAAGTGTACCTTTTCGCATTGCAGAGCTGCCTTTTTCTAACCCCCATAACTCGGCACCATATTGTACTATTGGGCTGAATCTGTGCGTCAAACAGTTTCAGAAAAGTATGCAGGGAATTATTTTTTCAACTTAAAGAGTTTTTTTGCAAAATACATAACAAGGCATTTTTAGCTCTCTACTCGAAAGGTTATTACAAGCTGATACAAAACTAAGTCTGGTAGAAAAGTAAATTCCTAAGTACTTATATGCATTAACCACAGGCATAGTTATACCGTTGAAAGTCCATTTTTCATATGCAGATAAATGCCCCCCTTTCCTAAATACAACAACATTACTTTTATCCATATTTACCTTTAGACGTAAGGCTGACGCTGCGCGATGCAAACTATTTATCTGGGGTTTGTAGACCAACGACTGTTTCAGCCAACAAAGCCACATCATCAGCCAATAGCAATATGAACAGCTCAAAGTAGTCATACGTAAACATCGCACCATGTCGACCGCCTCTTATTACTTCCAGTGCTAATTCATTGATGAATAAAAAAAATAAAACAGGACTGCATACATCACCTTGTTTCACCCCACGAGTACAGTTAATGTAATTAGTTAGATTAGCACCACACCTGACCCTAGCCTTTACATTGACATACATGCTACGAACACATTGATACAATTTACCTTTGATTCCATTTTTCAAAAGGATTGGCCACAACAAGTTTTCTTTCTATTGAATCAAACGCCTTTCAAAATCAATAAAGGCAACATATATACTTACGATTGAAACAAAACTGTTTTTGTATTAGCGCCAACAAGGTAAACATATGATCAACTGTTGAGTATCCTCTTTTAAATCCTGCTTGGTGTTCACCTGTCAAATTATATTTTTCTACCCATTCTTGAAGTCTGTTATTTATAACTGCACTGTATATTTTACTGCTGATATCACACAAAGATATGCCTCTGTAATTACTGGGATTATTCACATCACCTTTTTTGAATAAAGGAAGTATTACAGAATCAGTCCAGTTTTCTGGAAAAATACCTTTGTCGAACAAGGCATTAAAAAAATTTCACAAAAAAAGTCACCAACCCGACCTCCAGCATATTTCAACATTTCCCCAGTGATTCCATCTGGACCAGCAGCTTTACCATTCTTTAACCTATTTATTGCAAGCAGTACCTCTTCTCTTGATATAGGGCGATTCATAGCCATCGTCTCATCTCCATCTTCCTCAGAATAGTCTTGATCATTATCCAGATAAACTGTACCTCCTGTTTCCTCTAGTTCTAGTAAACCCTTGAAATGCTTAAACCAGTCTTCAACTGTTAAGTTATTATGAACGTGTTTCCGTTTAAAAAGATATTGTATGCACAGTTTCCCAAAACTCTCTTTGACTCTTTACACTGGTGACAAGTTTTCCAATAGCATGTCATTGTACTGTTTTTCTTTTCTTTTTAACAAGTTTTTTATATATTCTCTTCTAGCAACACAATAAGCATGACTGTCCTTCTCATCTCTTGTGTTCCTAAAGTATACGAGCAGATCTTTTGCTTTTGCTTTGCTTAATTTGCATTTCTCTATCATACCAGTCACTCTTGTCTCTCACTGTCAAATTAATTTTCTTTTTCATAAAATCAGCTTGTTTCCTAATACATTCATTAAACATGTTTAAAGCATCATTGCAACTAACATCAATCAAACTAATTGCATGATCAAGCAAAGATAATGTTTCATTAGACTGCATTGCACTGACATAAACATGTTCAAAATCACAATTCCACACAAACTTTTCAATTACCTGTTGTCTTTCCATCGGTGTAGGAGTATGCATAATATTGCTCATCGGGGAAAATTTGCAATGTAACTCAATGGGTAAGTGATCCGACTCTAGTCTGTCTGATACAATCAATTTACATGAAGAAGAAGAAAGGATGGTGGACAATTCTTTGGTAACTAGGAAATAATCATTAACACTGCTTCCTGTTTCAGATATATATATGTATAATTGCTATCGGTATTACCACTGCAAAAAACCATTAAGAATACACAAACCAAGAGCTGTACACATTTAAACAAAAATTTACCATAGCTATTAAGTACATTATCTGCAGATTTTCTTACATAGCCATCCAAAACAGAAAGGTGTTAAACTGATCACAAGGTCCATTATTGCCGTCAAATATATCTGGAGAAAAATTGGAAGTTCTGCTATTTAGGTCTCCAGAAACAATCACATGTGCATCATCAAACTGAGTCATACAATCAAAAAGACACTCTTCAAGTGCACTTATGCCATTTCAATATCAAAATGAATGTAAAAAGGTGAACCAACAGGTGGAACATAAGTACAAGCATAGATGACATCCGTTTGATAAACCAAAAAGACTCTTGTCAATCAAAAACAAAAGAACATTTGGACAATCTGTCTTGATTTTCTTTTATATAAGACATGAATTCATTTCGGAAAAGACATAATATGCCGCCTGACATTCTTCCTTTTCTGGTAAATTAATGGCAGGTTTAGAAAAGACAGTATAACCTGGGAATGTAACATACTGAAGATTATCTACAAAAGTTTCAACTAGAC
Organism: Conus betulinus; assembly: GCA_016801955.1. Lineage (NCBI taxonomy): Eukaryota > Metazoa > Mollusca > Gastropoda > Neogastropoda > Conidae > Conus > Conus betulinus. Next base: position 95,158 of record JADBJO010003029.1, on the reverse strand, counting down.
AAATGACATCGAAATCAGTCAAATAGGACATGAAATCTCTATCTCGTATTTTAGACAGAAGTCCACTTACATTCCAATGTATGAATGAAAAACAAACCTGACATTTTCTAAAACTTCACTAACTTCAATGTCAACAGTATTACCATTCATACATTCCTTTCCATTTTGAGATCTTAATCTTTGATTCATCTCTTGTTTCTTTGACAAACTATCTGCACCACTCACACCTTTCTCTTTACAACCTTTTTCCTTTTGAAATGCCCCCTCATTACATCCACCAATGTTTACATCCGTCGGCAAGTATGTTTCAATTCCTGAAATGGTTTGTCGACAACCTTGTTTTCGTCCATGCAATTCGTTCGGTAATCTGACAAGTCTGTTTCACAGTCATCTGTACAAATATCATAACATTTAACATGAAAAAACATTTGAACTTAGAAGATTATTTTCAAACTCTTCGTTGTTTACAACCACCTCCCCCCTTCCGTGCCCCATAAAGAATCCAGTGTTTACACCACTGACCGGTTCATCGCTCACTGCGCGCGTGCCTTCGGCCTCCGTAAAAGCCGCGTGTTTCGCACGGTAGTCACGTCTCCACCTTACCTGCGCTACCGGTGTCAATCTGGGCAGGCCACCCCCCTATTCAAACCTCCCTTAAGTTTTGCCCATCATCAAGAAAAAACTTTTTCCCCTCTATGAGAAGATGGTCAAAAATCATGGTGGCCCGCTTGTTTTTTCACTTCTGGCTTTTTTCAGATGTGGAGAGAGAGCCTTTCGTATATTTCTTACCCGAAGGGAAAAGTCTTCACCAAACAACACATCACTGCCCTTCAGTTTACTTTTAGCTTTAAGTATTTTCTCCTTATCTTTGTAGAAGGTGCAGCGGGCGATGATTGGCGAGTTATGCTTGGCGTTTAGGCGATGAACTCGATCAAACTGGGAAGTCGCCGGTCAGATCGAGTTTGTTTGCGATCACACCGCTGACAAGTCCTTCACAGTCTGTCTGGGTCTCATTCTCTTTACGAGGGAGTCCATAGAAGATCAGATTATTCCTCTTTGAGCGCCCTTCCAGATCGTCGGCCTTTCGTTCTGTGTCCAGCATCCGCCTCTTCAGCTCATCATTTTCCCGTCGTAGGTCATCCACTTCATTCTTCAAGGACTTCACCTCTTCCTGAAGTGCAGAGTGAGCATCCCGGATATCCTTCACATCGTCTTTAATGCCACTTACATCTTCCTTCATGTTCTTAATGTCTTCATTCATGTTGTCAAATTTGGAATTCAACATCTGAAGCATACACATTAAGTTCTGCATGGTAGGTTCAGAAGCAGGTTGGAAAGGCGGAGTAGAACTGGTTGTAGTCTCTCCTGTCTTCTCCGTGCTGGCACACTCCGGGTATCCCTGGTCAAAGAAGTTTGGCGATAAGTGTCCTTTCGTGGCCCTGGGTTCTGTTCCACGTCGCCACATTGGAGTAGAAAATTGCCCCTGAACAAATATGTGAGGAGGCAACCTACTATAACACCGCTCACCGCCGTCCTGAGATTCAATGTCCTGTGCAACATGGAGGCATATTTTCTGGCCCTCTTCAACATAAAGTTAATGAAGACTGGCTGAAAACATCCACATTTGACGCGGAAATCCAGCTGCGAGGAAGGCATCGTCAATCGTAAAGCTGTCGACAAAATCCAGGATTCGAACACTTTCAGATTTCACTGTAATTACCAAAATGTCCCCAGAGAGAGAGAGAGAGAGAGAGAGAGAGAGAGAGAGATACTCAACTCAGCTCAACTCAACTCAACTACTTTAAGTGCAAAGGCCAGCGACCTATCTGCAATGAGGTCAAGAATAAACGTAGAACAAAGAGAGACAACTCAACTCGACTCAACTCAACTACTTTAATTGCAAAGGTCACCGACCTATCTGCAATGAGGTCAAGGACAAAAGCAGAACACACACACGCGCTCGGCGCATATGCTGAAAATCATGAAAGAATAATATATTTACGTAACAAGATGTTCCTTCTGAAATTACTCTGGCATTTGTGTGTTAACTGGTAACAGTTCCTCTCTTCGTTTTAGTGCTTTAAAAATGAACATAGCTAGCGAGTTACAGTTTCTCTTTTCATTTTGCAGTAAAAGAAGCAATGACACTTGATGAACATTTCTAGTATGAGGCACAATGTATTTATCTCTTAAATCTTTATAGGATGGACAAACAATCAAACATGTATTTCGTCCTCGATTTGATTACAGAATGGACAGTTGTTTTTTTTTTTAAATTTAGTGTATATCTTTGATGGGCAATCATATCACCAATACCAAGTCGAAATCTCACGAAGGCTTTGCGAAATTTAAGAATTGTAATATCAGTTAGAATTTCAGGAGGAGAGAGAGAGAGAGAGAGAGAGAGAGAGAGAGAGAGAGAGAGAGAGAGGAAAACTTTATATATTCAGGACATATATTCAGGCGTTCCCCTTGTCAGTCGTAGTACTTTGCGTTCCCTTGTCAGTCGTATTTTCCAGCCAAGTTGTGACGTGGACAGTTCACGTTCAGACACATCTTGTAATGTCCAGAAGCATGGACAACACCTTCACTTCTGTCCGTGGTGGTCCAGATGCACGAGCTGCATGTTGGTTGATGTAGTATTATGATATGTCCTTGGTCCAACGTCTTGCCCACCGTGTTGTCAGTCATCGCTGATCCTGAGAGTGTCTATGACCGCCTGTCTGGCGTCTTCATGGAATTCTTTAGGCCCTGCAAATTCCTGACTTATCGCTCTCTCATCGCCCCACTGTAGTTTCATGCAGAATGTGCAATGACCCCCCCCCCCCCCCCCCCCCCCCCCCCCCCCCCCCCACCCCCCGCTCTCTCCTCATCGCCCCACTGTAGTTTCATGCAGAAAGTGCAATGACCCCCCCCCCCCTTATCGCTCTCTCATCGCCCCACTGTAGTTTCATGCAGAAAGTGCAATCCCCCCCCCCCCCCCCCCCACCCACCCCCCCCCCTCCCCCCCCCCCCCCCCCCCCCCCCCCCCCCCCCCCCCCCCCCCCCCCCCCCCCCCCCCCCCACCCCCCCCCCCCCCACCCCCCCCCCCCCCCCCCCCCCACCCACCCCCCCCCCCCCCCCCCCCCCCCCACCCCCGCCCCCCCCCCCCCCCCCCCCCCCCCCCCCCCCCCGGAAGTCTTTCTTTTCCTGCGTGAAGGGAGTGTTGTTTTGGTGAAAGGGGTGTTTTACTTTGAAGTAAAAAGACAATCCACGTGGATCTTTTCTGCTCGGTAAAAGAGAGTGCTTTTCTTTGCCTGAAAGTCTTTTTTATTCCCCCTCCCATACAGGCCCTGCCAGACATCTGAAAATCTTTATGAAACTGACGACCAGTGACAGAGTCATCCCTGTCAACAAGAACTGTCAAGAGTCAAGTGCCGTGAGAAGGTCTGACGTCGAGCAGCTCAATGGAGGACTGTCAATTCAGACCCTTCATAGCTATGGTCTCCCTCCCGTCTTCAGTGTGTGGCTCTGAACAGAGAACCTCTGATACAACGAAATATGGAACAAAGCGTCAATCTGCGCGAAATGTAATAAAGCAACGGCGTGGACAGAGTGTTACAACAGTCACATTTTTCGTGCATGATGCACGAACATTGAAAACAACATTTCTTCTTTTTTTCGTGCAGAATGTACGAACAAGATAAAAATTCTTTTTTTTTTTTTTCGGCGAGATTGCTTTTTTTAAGTGGTATGGATTGAGAACTGCTGAACTCTGCGGAGCATTGAGGTTGAAATCTTCTGCTGTTGATGGGTAATAAATTTCAGCATTTCCATCAAATGTGAACTCTTCTGCAAAGTTATCAAGTCTTTTACATTTTTAAGTTCATTTAGAAAAAAGGATTATTTCCGCCGAAAAAAAAAATCGGCCAGTTTATTTTAACACTGTGCCGTTCCGACATGTCTAACCTTGTTTTGTAAGCATCTGCACCAACAAATTCAAGTGCAGTTTTCTCCGCATAAATAATGTAGCAAATGTCAGATATCTAGTGAATTACAAACGAAAAGTATAAGAATATCACTTTCTTTTTTTTTTAGTGGAGAATGCAATCCAAAAGTGTGACATTGTTACAGTTTTCGAAGAGACTCCCACATTATTACATTTTACGCTGTATCTCACTTAAAAAAAAAAAAAAATTCATCCCATGATTCCTGACAAACTGTAATAGATTTGGCGGACGCTCTGTCTGGAAACTGAGGTGCTGTGTGTGCTGTTTTTGTTTTTGCCCAACGAAGGCACAGCCGCTGTTTGAAATGTTCATGTCAATGAGAAAAACTGAAACGGAATAAAATACGAATATCGAGGAATTTATTTGGACAGATATAAACGAGTGACAAACTAAACTTAAATAGAACATATATTCATAAATTGTCTAAAAGGTTGCATACGTTTTAGTGTGTCTCTTCTCGAAAACTTTACGTGATGAGTAGTCTTTCTGTAAACATATTGAGTTCTGACGATTTGACAGCAGTTTCGTTTACTACACGTATTTCAGCGTAGCCTTTGTGAGAGTAAGTAAGTGAAACATATTTTAATGGAAACAATGCTATCTAAAGACACAAGAAATGCGGATATTTTTACATTTCTGGCTTGGATATGATTTGTTTCGTCTGTCAGATTAACAGCGTGTCTTTTAGAAAGTCCATGTAGGTATTGCTTTCGAATCAGAGCACGTTTCTCTTTATACCTCTCCTGATCAATGCTTTTTTGCTCCCACACTCGGTCCAACCGCCCCACTCTCTCTTCCCGTCTATCTCACCAACACACACACACACACACACACACACACACACACACACACACACACACACACACACACACACACACACACACACACACACACACACACTCACTCATTCATGCACATTTTCTTTCCCTTTCTTACGATAACAATTTAACATTGTGTAAATGATCTTAACAAGATGTTTACAATTGCCCATGTGAGTCACGAGACATTGAACAGAACTTTGTCCCCATGTCTATCGGGAGAACCATGCAGCAGACATGTCAGAAATACATCAATCACATCTATGTTCCTTCGCCTACTTCCTCTACTGCGTCCATCAAGGGCCTTCACTCTCACTCAGCTCAAGCGGGCTCCAGTGAACACAGCTACACCTAGTCATGTCAAGCCATCACATGGGTCACAAGCAAAAGGATTTGAACACGCGATCCCCCTAGCCTCCGACCAGCCGACACTACTACTACGCTGTGATATGTGGATCATACCGATACCATTTGACCTACTGCTACAAAACTACCACTACGCCGTGATATGTGGATCATACTGATACTATCTGACCTACTGCTACAAACTACCACTATGCCGTGATATGTGGATCATACTGATACTATCTGACCTACTGCTACAAACTACCACTAAGCCGTGATATAGGGACATACTGATACTATCTGACCTACTGCTACAAACTACCACTATGCCGTGATATATGGATCATACTGATACTATCTGACCTACTGCTACAAACTACCACTAAGCCGTGATATATGGATCATACTGATACTATCTGACCTACTGCTACAAAGCTGCTTGATTCCGCTTAAGACTAGTTGTGTATCCCCCAAAGTGTAGTTATGTCAGTCAATACATGAATGATGACAACATGGGTAAGAGAGAGAGAGAGAGAGAGAGAGAGAGAGAGAGAGACAGACAGACAGACAGAGACAGAGAGACAGACAGACAGACAGACAGACAGATCGATAGACAGACGGAGAGATATATAGACATACAGACAGACCGCGCGAGAGAAAGAGAGACAGACAGGCAGGCAGAGACACACAAAGAGAGAGAGAGAGAGAGAGAGAGAGAGAGAGAGAGAGAGAGAGACAGACAGACAGACAGACAGAGAGAGACAGAGACAGAGACAAAGAGAGAGAGAGAGAGACAGAGAGAGAGACAAAGATAGACAGCGTGAGACAGAGACAGACAGACAGACAGACAGTGAGATAGAGGGACAGAGAGAGAGAGAGAGAGAGAGAGAGTGAGAGAGAGAGAGACAGACAGACAGACATATAGACAGACAGGCAGACAGACAGATAGACAGACAGGCAGACAGACAGAGAGACTGAGTGATGTTGTGTGTCTGAGCGAGAGAGAGAGAGAGGGGGGGGACTGAATGATGTTGGGAGTGAGAGAGAGAGAGAGAGAGGAGAGAGAGAGAGAGAGAGAGGGGGGGGGGGGGGGGCCCTGTGGTGTTGCATTGGCATCAGGACAATGAAGATTACTGGCGGATTCGGAGGTGAAATCCCCCTCTCTCTCTCTCTCTCTCTCTCTCTCTCTCTCTCTCTCTCTCTTTGTCCATCGCTCTCTCTCTCTCTATCGCTCTCTCTCTATCTCTCTCTGTCACTTTTCTCTCTCTCTCTCTCTCTCTCTCTCTCTCTCTCTCTCTATATATATATATATATATATATATGTATATCCCCTGGTGTGTCATCTCCACTAGATACTTCTCCTTCCATTCTACGTTGCACGCAATGAAAAAAAAAACTCCATATAATTGAACATTTTCCCCATTTTCATTTTTTACTCAGCTAAAACACAACAGAATGCTGTTAACATAAGCGAAAATGAATAGAAACAGAGATATAAATGCAATGGAAAGCGATTAAATGTTGACTGAAGATTGGAGGCAGACAAAAATGCCCACGCCCTTTTGACGAAAGCCTTGACTGCATTTTTTGTTTGTTAGTTTGTTTTTGTTTTTGAGTGTGTGTGTCTTAGCTCACAGAATCATTGCTGTGTTTCTCCAGACAGTTGCTGTGACCCTGCACTTATCGGAATGTTGGGTCTCTCTGTCTGTCTGTCTGTCTGTGTGTCTGTCTGTCTGTATGTCTGTCTCTCTCTCTCTCTGTTAATCTGGTCCCGTCACTGTTTCTCTGTCTTTATGTGTGTGTGTGTGTGTGTGTGTGTGTGTGTGTGTGTGTGTGTGTGTGTGTGTGTGTGGCGCGCGCGCGCGCGCGCGCGCGTGTGTGTGTGCGTGTGTGTGTGCGTGTGCGTGTGTGTGTGTGTGTGTGTGTGTGTTTTGTCATGTGATTGGTTTGTCTCCTTCGTTCGGTGGCACAGTCATTTTTCGTGTAAATTTGCTTGCCACCTGCAGTCACTTGACTTTTGAAACTCCTTTAGATCTTGTGACATGACCAAGGTAATTTGTTTCCCCCCCATTGATGGTCCCCGGTCAGTAGACCTTCACATTGAACGATGGTGGTCGCTAATGTTTCTGCTTGAAGAATTATAAACACATTACTGAGGCTGAAATCAGTTTGTCCAAATTAAAACGGACAGTCAAACCAAAGCCTGCGGATCTGCTGGTCTGAAAAAAAAAAAAAGCGAAGCGTAAGCGTATTTTGTGTTAGGGTAGCTGTTTCAAAACGTGTCGGTTAAAGTTCTTGCCGCCTACAGATGGCGGTATCAGTACATGCAAAGAGCACCACCTTGGCCTTCAAACACGTACGCTGTGGTGTTTTCAGGCCGATAGTATTCACAGCGTGTTACAGCTGGCTGTGACTCATCCCATGTCGTCTCCGTCTATCTTCCTCTTTCATGTCGTGTAAACTAGGCCTCGACCAGACACCACCCATCCTCTTCTCTGGGTCAGGTCAGATTTTCCTTGTTGGTTTTTTTGCTCCCCACATGGGGCGGGTCAGTTACCTAGTTGCATCATGGGTAACTCTGGCGGAGAAACATTCTGACCTGACGAAATATAAATGTGTACATGACGGATAAAATACACAGAGAAATAAATGAATAAATGATAGGAAATCACATATATGAACAAAGAAAGAAAGAACGAAACTAAATAAATATAGATGAATAAATAAATAAATGATAAATAGATGTGTAAACAAACACATACAGAAGTGAGTAAATGCCAACAAAAATCGATTATAAAGAGAAAAGATATTTGTAAAAGATATCAGAACAAACGTATATGAATAAATTTACATAAATCGATGAATAAAAAGAAACACTATTTGTGAAAGATAAATCATATTTGTGAAAGATATCAAAACGAAAGTACATAAATACACAAAACAAACAAACATATAGATGAAGTGAATAAATGCCGACATAAATCGATGAATTAAAAAAAAAGATATTTGTGATAGATATGAGAGAAACAAAATAAAACGCAAACCGTTTCCAGGAACCAGATGAAAAAAAAAAAAAAACACAAAGAAAGGGTGGGGTGGCCACCAAAAACCACTCGCTGTTTTTAATTGCTTCAAAAACAAAAACAAAAACAAACAAACTGCCTCCAACACAAACAAACGAAAACAAGAATTTTACAAATACTTTGAAAATCACGTGTTATTGTCGGATATTATATTAAAAAAAAAAAAACAAAAAACCAAGTGAACAGAAATGAGAGGAAACAAAACTGGCACGTGGAAGAAGGAGACACATGCAAATTTAAAGACAATTTCCACTGGCGTGTCTGAAAGCTCAAGAAATAATTTAGTGGCAGTTCCAGCGCTATCATAACCTAAGTATCACAAAAAAAAAAAAAAAAAAAAAAAAAAAAAAAAAAAAAAAAAAAAAAAAAAAAAAAAAAAAAAAAAAAAAAAAACAACATTCCAAAGAAATGTACGACAAGCATAAGATTCTCGAGATTTGGAAGCGGTAAAGAACAAACAACAAACAAACACACCAAACAAACAAACACCACCCAACTCCCCCCGTCCCCCACCCCCCCCCCCCCCCCCCCCCAGCTTCCCCTGAGGGTAAAAGAAAATGAAGTAGAAACTAAACGAATCCAAAATGAGATAAAGTAACACTTGACAAGCAACAAAACGTAGTTTAAAAAAATTCATTACTGTGATTTAAACAAATTGAATGCAGTAAAAGCGTTAGGAGTCTTTTTGAAAAAAAAAAAATCACCTGCTTCTTTCACGAGAAAACCCAGAAATAATCATGTCTTGGCGTGTCGCTAAATAACATATAACCTGTAATGAAATCAGAATAAAGTAGGAAATCATGAAATGAATGGTTTTTTTTTTTTTTTTTTTTTTTTTTTTGAAGAATTGGAATGAAAACATTTGTGAATGAAAACCAGAGTGATCGAATGAAAAATCAGAACGAACCTGAAACTAAACAATGAAATGATAATATATCACAAACTCATTTCTTTGCATTTAGCAATACAACTCTCTTGATTTTCAAAGAGGTCGAATCGAGACCAATTGTTTCTACGAAACAGTACTGAAAAGTATAGCCATAAGATTTGAATTTCACACACACACACACACACAACCACACACACACACACACACACCACACACACACACACACACACACACACCTACACACATAACAACACACAGTAACACACACACACAACACACACACACACGCACACACACACACACACACACAAACACACACACACACACCAGACAACACACACCCAACACGCACACCGCACCACACACCACAACACATGCGTTTACGAAACTACACACAGACAGACAGACAGACAGACTAGACAGACAGACAGACAGTTCCACACACACACACACACACACCACAACACAAACACACACACACACAACACACACGCACGCACGCACACCACACCATGCATCATAGAGAGAGATGAGAAAGGGAAGGGGAGGGGGGTATCTATTCATTAAGTATTGACGCGCGTGGTCTTACGTAATTTATTCATTTGTTCTTTTTCAGATATTTCTTTATTATCTGGGCTATAAGTGTGCATTAACATATTCGCGCACTCTTCTGTTTCTCTCGTTTTCTCTCTCTCTCTCATCCTCTCTTCTCTCTCTCGTCTCTCTCTCTCCTTCCTCTCAGTTTGTTCCATCAGATTGTTGACACAGGAAACTTGGTTGCATCGGGCATAAAAATGAGAGAGATTTCGCACACTAGCCCCGCATCTAAAAGAAACGACCCATGAAACACGAAGAAGCGAGGTAATATTTGTCCATTTCAATGGTAAGGAGAGAAAGCAGCATCAACACGAATAGCTTTCGCCAAATCGAGTCAATGTCAAGGCTGAATTCAAGGCACTGCTCCCTCTCCCTCCACCTCTTCTGCTCCGCTCTCTCTCCCATTCCCCTCGACGGTCGCTCAGCCTCCGCATCGG
>JADBJO010003029.1:72500-75000 GCA_016801955.1 Conus betulinus | reverse complement strand
ATTTAAATCACTTTTTACTTTCAAGAAAAAAAAAAAAACAGAAACAAAAGACAACAACGACAACAACAACAAAAGCAGGTGACTATGATCTCATAGACCTCCGGAATAATGCAGATTTCAGTTGCATGAAATACTCGTTGCGAAAAGAAAAACAAAATAGACGGAATGGGGGTGGGGGGATGGGGGTGGTTGGGGGGAGGGATCTTGTGCGAATCGATAAGCCGTCTAAGGTATACGTCGTCATCTTCTGGGTCACATTACATAGGATTTACAGACAGATAAAGAAATAAATGAGTAAATAAACAAATAAATGAATACATCAAGAGTTTGGAATAACTTTTGTTTTTGCTCCAAGGTTTAAAATTCGAATAAGAAGATGCCTGCCTGTTTCTAATCAGAATATACCGATAGGAATTAAACCACTGATTAGACTTTTTTTTCATGAGAGTTTACATATGTTTTTGACATCTGAATCGTAAAGGGAATAGGTGTAGTTAAAGTTTGTTTGAATCCTGATGTGAAAGACTAATGTTCTAGAATTAAATAACGAAAAAAAAAAACTGTTCATCACTCTGGGCTGTTGTATGGTTTACGATCATGTTTTGGACAACATTTCAAAGTGTTTTAAGAAGACAGTATGTTCTTTGGTTTTATTTCTATACATTTGTGGCTTAAAATGTCATTTTTCTTCACTGGTAATGTATAGAAGCTTTAGGGTTAGATAAGATGCATTCGTCCTATCAATTTAGTGGTTTTCGGGATGAAGATTCACAAGACTGAACTATGCGCTTCGTATGCAGAGAGAAGAAGAAGAAGAAGAAGAAGAAGAAGAAGAAGAAGAAGAAGAAGAAGAAGAAGAGAGAAGAGAGAGAGAGAGAGAGAGAGAGAGAGAGAGACAGACAGACAGACAGACAGACAGACAGACAGACAGATAGAGACAGACAGAGACAAAATACAATCAGACAAGTAGACAGCCAACAGACAGACAGATGGAAGCAAAAACAAAACAACAAAAAACAGACGAACAAACAGACTGACTGACTGACTGAAACCATTTACTGTCAGATTAACATAGTGTTGTACTGACAAACAAACAGACGAAAACGAAAGGACAGTACCACCTTATGCAGCAAAATATCAATGAAGCCACACAAAAAAAAAAAAAAAAAAAAAAAACTTCAAAGTATTGATTCAAAGGCATGGGACCACCAGTCCATGCCTCTTGTACAAAAGCACACAGTGCTGCTGGGATATTACCACTGGAAGAATATAGGAATCTTGCATGCACCAAATTTGTTATAAGAAGTTCTGTGTAGACAATAATTCAGGCCTTGAAATAAACATTAAATCGGACACTGATTTTCCCAAAAGGGCTAAAAACATACCATCTCAAACAACTCTTAGAACATATACTTTCTCGATTTTTTAGAATTCACAGATATCAAACTAACATCTATTGCAAAAAGATCTGTTGTGTCTCCTATCCCTCCCTGGAAACTAATACGGGCACATTTTGATATTGAGCATACAGATTTAACAAAGGCTGAAAATACTAATGTATTGTTTTCCAATATCAAAATGCATTTGCATGATCACTATTCCAACCATTTAAAGATATACACTGATGGATCATTAATCAATGAACATGCAGGGCAGCATACATGATCCCAGGCCTTAACAAAGAAAAAGTCCTATTATCTCAGAAAAAAGTCTATATTCACTGCTGAGTTAACTGCTATAATAATGGCTTTAAAGGTTTGTCGTTGATTACCCTTAAAATTTTATTTAAAGTTGTTTTCTGTGTAGATTCCAAGTCAGTTCTTACTGCAATGAAGAATTTTTAAATTAAAAGTTCGACCTGAGACGATCACTAAAACAAATGATTTAGCACATTTCCTCTCAATCAGAGACACTGAAATAACATTTCTTTGGGTGCCCTCCTACTGTGGGTTATAATGAAAAGATTGATGTTCTAGCAAAGAGAGGAGCAAAACGATCATCAGATTTGCATTTTTTTGAACTTCTCTATATCAGTGCAAGAGTGCTATACTTTGGCAGAAAAAGTACAATTTTTTTTTCATTTTCATTTGATAGAAAGAGAAACTGGGTATTTTTTTTTATACGATGAAATGAAAAATATGCACAAAACGTTAAGTAAGTACGATCTAAACATTTATCGTAGACGACAGATAAGTTCCTTGATCTGTAGATGGAAACTGGATTGTTTAAAAACAAAGTAAGTCAAAACTATATACAATGTATATGTGGCCATAGCATTTCAGCTGATCACATTCTTGTGTGTAAACTTAATGAAAAAATTCATCCCAAATACGTCTGCACAGCCTATTCAAAATGTTTTCCTGTCAGCAAGTGAAAACATATCTTTTCTTTTTGCACTTAGCTAAAAGTCCTGTTGGCAAATACTTAAAATCGATAACAGTCAGTGGTGAGACGAGACAGAAGAGTTTTTTTTTTATCTTTTGATTAAGTGGATATTCTA
>JADBJO010003029.1:55000-62500 GCA_016801955.1 Conus betulinus | reverse complement strand
ACAAAAAGAAGACGAACACGAAGAAGAGCGAGAAGAAGAAGAAGGAGGAGAGTCAAGAAGAGAATAAGAAGAAGAAGAAGACGAAGAAGAAGAGAGAAAAACTAATAAGAATAAGAATAAGAAGCAAATGAAATCATAAAACAAATATAAGAGGAATAGAATATTACGTATGAGTAGCAGTAGTTGAGAAGAGAAGCTTCGGAGGAGGAGGATAGAGGTGAGGAGGATTAGAATAAGTGAGTAGTATAAGGATGATTTTGTTGTTTAAACAGATAATAATAAGAATAATAAGGATAGAGAGGAGGAGGTGTATGAGGATTGAGGAGTATGAGGAGGAGGACAACACGCACTGTAACATAGAACTAGAAAATCCGTCGTCATCATCATCATCCTCACTCATCAGCATCATCATCATCATCGTCATCATCATCATCATCATATCATCATCATCAAAACATGATAACGCAGACGGAAATTCCGTTTTAACGCAACTGAATCTGAAAATTCCCTGCCAGATAAGAACAAGCACACATCTACATCCATTTTTGCAAAATCAGATCGTTTATCTGGATAATATTAAAATCACTCCATCAACAATGACAGATCAATTATCTGGATAACGTTATCTTTCCATTTGAATTAGTGTCACAGAACGCAACTAGACACCCCCCCCCCCCCCCCCCGGGTCAATTAGGTCATCAGGTGTAAGGGCCACTGTCTGTAAATCGCATTGGAATGACCAATGGAGGATAAGACGCTGGCTATGTCATTCTACTATTGGCATTTTGAACACACGTGAGGTCCATGACACAAGAAAATGTAGGGGAAGAAATCAGAAGAGAGAGAAGAGAGAGAGAGAGAGAGAGAGAGAGAGAGAGAGAGACAGACAGACAGACAGACAGACAGACAGACAGACAGACAGAGGAGGGAGGGAGGAGAGAGAAGGGGGTGAGTGGGTGGGTAGACAGACAGACAGACCGAAAGACAGACAGGCAGGTAGAGAGAGAGAGAGAGAGAGACTCAGACAGACAGACAGACAGGCAGGCAGCCTGACTATATGCATACACAAACACAGATACGAACATACACCACACATGCATGCATGCTCGTAAGCACGCGATCTCGGACGCAACGCCGACACATACGCACGCACACACAGAGACGCACGTACACGAATGCAAGTACCCCTTTCCCTTCAAAAACACACACAAACACACACACACGCGCGCGCGCGCGGTGCGCGCGCACGCACGCACGCACGCACGCACGCACACAGACACAGACACACACACACACACACACACACACACACACACACACACACACACACACACACACTTACCTCTTATCCTTCTGACTACGCGCGTGTTGTTTTTTTCACCTGAAAATAAACCAGACATGTGCATGACTTGACCTTGTAACAAGTTTTTTTCTTCTCCTTTTCCTTTTTAGTTTTTTTTTCTGCCTCCTTTGTTTAATTGTAATATTATATTTCGTTCTGAAAAAAATATAAGATTCTGCTGGGATGAAACGTTTGTCTGTCCGTCTTTCTGTCTGTCTGTCTGTCTGTCTGTCTGTCTAATAACTGCGTGTCTGTCGGCTGGTCTGTCTGTCAGTCTGTCTGTCTGTCTTTCCCTCTCTTATACTTGTGTGTCTGTCTGTGTATCAGTGCGTCCGTCCGTTTCTGTCTGTCTGTCTGTCTTTCTGTTCAAACCCCCCCCCCTCTTTCTTTCTCTCTCTCTCTCTCTCTCTCTCTCTCTCTCTCTCTCTCTTTTGTTCTTTGTCTGTTTCTTTGTCTGCCTGCCTGTCTGTGTGTGTGTCTGCTGCCTGTCTGTGTGCCTGCCTGTCTGTCTGTCTGTCTGTCTGTCTTTCTGTCACCCCCCTCTTTCTCTCTCTCTCTCTCTCTCTCTCTCTCTCTCTCTCTCTCTCTCTCTCTCTTCTCTCTTGTTCTTTGTCTGTTTCTTTGTCTGCCTGCCTGTCTGTGTGTGTGTCTGCCTGCCTGTCTGTGTGCCTGCCTGTCTGTCTGTCTGTCTGTCCCTGTATGTGTGTGGGCGTTGTGGGTGTGTGTGTGTGTGTGTGTGGTGTGTGTGTGTGTGTGTGTGTGTGTGTGTGTGTGTGTGTGCGTGTGCATATGTGCGTGAGGGGGAGAAGGGCATTCTCTCTCTCTCTCTCTCTCTCTCTCTCTCTCTCTCTCTCTCTCTCTCTCTCTCTCATATCCTCTTCGCCTCCCTTCTTTTTTTCCCTCCTATTTCTTTCACGCACTCTGACTGCGCTCATCTCCTAAACTCTTCTGCCTCCTTTTCCGATCTTTCCCCCTGAGCCCCCCAATGACTGCAGACGGCACTAATTCCTTGTATTGTTTCATTTCACTGACTACAACGCCATCACAGCGAGACACCATACAGTAGCGACTACACTGTGTCTGTCGTCTGAAGGATGTCCTATTTCATCTGAATTAAACAGATGTGTATATGTTACAGACGGTAACAATGTCTTTTTCGCTTTTATACCAGTGAAGGACTCTGGTTTATTTCATCACAACCCCGACACGACCCTCGGCAGTCGGCTCGGCGTAATGAGGGCTGACTGTTACTTGTTTATAATCTGTGAAATAAGTTAGTAAAGGAGAGGTCACTCAGGGTGGATAGGGGAACTCTGTGAGCGTCGTGTCAATGAAATACAGGCCCACCTCCGTCACCCTCCTAAGCGAGGCCTTGCTTCAAAAGCCAGCGGTAGGCGTCGCGCAAACCGCCAGAGAAAATAACAAACAAGTAAGGTAACTCTTGCTTCCACGATGAAATCATTACAGGCCCTTAACTCCAAACGAATGCTGCTTTACGTCACTAAATCCCCTAGCGCAAATGGCAACACAGAGCACACAAACAACACACAGAACAAATAAGATGATCCAATCTTGCACATAAACCCTGTACCTGACACTATACACAGCAACAACAACTGGACTAAAAACAAATACAAATGAACAATCATTCAAGACTGGTACAGCCTTTTCGATCCTGAACATAGTCAAACAAACACACGGACGAACAGTAACAAATACAGATAACCTCATTTTGATTTGTATGAAAGGAAATCTGAAGTGAAGCAGGGAGCATTAAACTGTAGACAACAAACAAGTAGCCAATGAAAATGTACGAACACGAGATCCCACACATGATGAAGTGAAGAAAGAGACAAAGAAAGCATGTTTTCTCCTGGACCTAAAGGTATACCTTATATGTAAAGAAATTCTAAATCGTCTTGAGTGACTCCAGAAACTAATAAGATCAACGTGGGGTTAACGGGGAGGAACATGAAGATTAGCGATCAATGGATGATAGATGATGAGTGTACAGTCTCCAAAAAGCAGAATCCGAAAGGCACCAACCAGATTATACCAGTATCACTTCTGAAAACGAAGAACGAGCAATCACTTATTTTCTCAAAATGAACGTCCGTTTTTTGCGCCCAGTTTGAGAAGATAACTCACTGCCCGTTGTGTGTGTGTGTGTGTGTGTGTGTGTGTGTGTGTGTGTGTGTATGGGGGGGGGAATCATTTTCCGGAAGGTTATTTATCTTGCCTGAAGAAGAAGAAGAATAAAGAGGTCGAAACGCGTCGTGCTTTGTCTTGTCATTTGTTTGTCCATTTTGTCCGGCGGATTAATGCAAGACATTTTTTTTTCAATGTTCAGTTCATTCCATGGGGCCAAGAGCGAGGAGGCTTGAGGTGGGCGAGTCACAGCACAGATGCCTGCATCTCATGAACTCTTTCTCACGTTCTGAAAACATGACCCTGGGGACGATGGCAGAGGAAGCTAAGAAGAGTTTTAATCTGATATGGTGAAAAAATACACAAACTTCACGAGGCTTACATTTCCCACACATACCTGGTGTGACATAGGTAAGAGGCTATACATCTTCCACAAGGGGGACGGGGTGGGGGTGGGGGGTGGGGGGTCCTAAGACGCCCGATCATCTTGATGGTGGAGGATGGAATAATGAAGCAGCGACACAGGAACAGCGAGAGCAGAAGGGGTGGGGGGGAGTGGGGGGGGGGGGGGGGGGGCGGGGGGCGAGGGTCATGATCTGGGTTTGGCCCAGTCCACTTAGAGCGGAAAGACTTCAGGGCTGGAATATTTGTCTGAGGGGGCTTGTTCTCCGAAGACCTTTCGCTCCCTGGGGTTTCTTCCACACGGGTTTTGTTTCGGATTCCCTGACGCCCTCCCCACAACCCATCCACCCCCTGACTTTTTCTCTCCGTTCTCACTGAATGCCACCTCCTCTCGCCTCACTGTATCTCAAACCATCCATCCACCCTACCCCTGCCACCCTTCTGTCTGTGGCTCCGCATGGTGTTCCGAACTAAAAAGACGGGGCAGGGGGGGGGGGGGGGGGGGGGGGGGGGGGAGACAGTCAGGACGACGCACAGACACACCGATACACAGAGAGAGACAGAAGTCACGGGAACGATTGCCAGCCTCTGAGTTTCACGTTACCAGTCGCTGAGAGGGAGGGAGTCGATCACTTGCACAGACTGCCATGAAGTTAAAGTCATTCGGTAAGAGCACACGCACACCTACAGAAAGAAGCACACGCACGGACGCGGGCATGACACAACTCAATTACGTGCGCGCGCGCATGCGCTCCGCACACACACACACAAACACACACACACACACCCACACACACACACACACACAACACACACACGCACAAACACACACACACACACACACACACACAAGAAAGACGCACAAGTAATATGTTTTACTTAAACACACACACACACACACACACACACACACACACACACAACACACACACCACACACACAACATACACACGCGCGCGCCCTCGCGCGAGTACGAAACACGCACACACACACTGAAGAGAGAGAGAGAGAGAGGAGAAGACGAGGAGATGAGAGAGAGAGAGAGAGGGGGAGAGAGAGACGGAGGGAGGAGGGAGAGAGACCCGTGAGAGGAGACGAGAGGGGAGAGGAGAGGAGAGCAAAGAGAGGCGAGAAGAGAGATGAGCGAGGGCGGCGGTACTGTACTTGGACAAGGATGGATTGGAGCGATCACAGGAACATGGTCCTTAAGGTGCATGAGCACCGAGAGGAGCGAAGGGAGAGGAGGCAGATGAGTAAAAAGTGAATGATTCAGAGAGGAACGAGGAGAGGGGATGGAGGGAGGAGACGAGGAGAGAGAGAGGGACCGAGAGAGGAAGAGAGAGAGAGGAGAAGGAGAGAGAGAGAGGAGAGAGGGGAGCGAGGGAGATGGAGAGGAGAGAGATGGAGATGCGAGAGAGACTGTCGGAGAGAGAGAGAGTGATGAGAGAGAGAGGAGGAGAGAGCCGAGAGAATGTAGAAAAAAAAGAGGGCCCGGGGCGGGGACAGAAAACGAACACAGTAAAAATTTGAGGCGATCACAGGAAATGTGTCAGACTGCCATAGCACGAGGAGAAGGGAGAGGAAAACAGTAAAAATGAATGATCAGAGAGCGACAGACATGGAGGGAGAGGGAGAGAGGAAAGAGAGAGAGAGAGAGGGACAGAGCGGGAGCGAGGGGAGAGAGAGAGAGAGAGAGAGAGGAGAGGGGGAGGAGAGGAGAGAGAGAGAGAAAGGGAGGGGTCGAGGGTAGAGACAGAAAGCGTAGGGACAGAAAGGCACAGACAGACAGACAGAAGAGATACAGACAGACATTTAAGAGAGCGAGGAGGAGACAGACAGAGCCCAGAGAGAGAGACAGAGGAGAGACAGAGAGAGAGGACAGAACAGAGACACAGACAGATAGACAGACAGACAGTCACAGACACACAGAGAGACAGACAAACAACAGACAGGACAGCGACAGAACACAGAAATCAGACAACAACAGACACAAAGAAATAAACACACACCGACCGCAGTGGAGACAAACCCATACATTAAAAACAGCCAAGCAGATCAAAGACAGACACACACACAACACACACACACACACACACACACACACACACACCACACACACACACACACACACACACACACAAAAACCCCCACCCTCTTAACAAACGCAGAGCCAAACAGACTCTTTGCACTACGCCCGTCGTACCAACAGGCCACGAAAACAGAGAAAGAAGACTCCTGGGCAGACAAAACAAACGTCTCTCTGGGGCATACACAAGACACTCCTTGCTGTCCTTCGAACTCCCCATCCCGTTACTCCAACATTACCAGCGTTTCCACTTCCTCTTCATCCCTCTCCTCCCCTCACCCTCCTCTTTGTTCCCTCCCCACCACATCTTACCGTCACCAATGCCCCCCCCCCCCTCTCTCTCTCTCTCTCTCTCTCTCTTATTCTCCCCCAACCCTAGCCGCCTTCGCTTTCCTGGTGGTGGCTCTATCCTCCGGCCCATTAGTGGAATCACTCAGACGCTTCTCCCATCCCACACAGGTCTTGTCCTAAAAGCTCAGCACCCTGGGGAAAACGACGATAGCATCGTCACGTAGGAACCTTGCAGTGACAGAAAAGGAGTGGCAGTGGAGATGGGGGTCAGCGAGATAAGGAAGGGGAGAGAGAGAGAGAGAGGAGAGAGAGAGAGAGAGAGAGAGAGAGAGAGAAAGAGAGAGAGAGATTACTAGTACAGGATACATAGATGAATGTTTTATGCATATGTAGCCTCGATATGAATATAAACCGAAACAACACGAATTTGATTTTCACATTTCGTCTGATTCATTACAGATGGTCTCTAGCACCAACCTCATGCTGGCGGCAGAGTCAGCATCGCATACAATGCACGGTACAGTCGTTCGTGGCCATGCCATCTTACCACGTTGCTTTGTGCGGCAGAGGAGAGAGAGAGACAGTGCCAGGTTCCTTGCGGCGGTTCCAGAAAGAGCGAACTAGTAATCATGGGTCAATAATTTATAATGATGAGTCAACTGTTATGAATTAGGGACGTAAGGGTCAGTAGTTATGACGGATCGGTTGCTGTAGATGAGCTCTCATGAGGATCGGTAGTTCTTAAATCAGAAGCCAGTAGCTAACGATCAATAGATATGGGTCTGTCATTTTGATTTGATTGTACGCAGTTATCAAAGCAAAGTTGTAACTAAAACTGAAAGGGATGAATCAATGGTTATGATGAATTAGTTGCTTTTGTTCAATGTCTTGGATCACTGGTTATATATCATTGGTTATGGATTATTAACCATGGATGATTGACTATGGACGCATCAGCATAATTGATAGACGTGGATACATCGGTAGTTACGGATAAGTGGTTATGAATGATTTTGTTGTAGTGGATAATAAGTCACGGGTGCTCTAGGAGTCACAGCTAACTAGTTAATAGTCCTGGATCAGTAGTTATTGATGAATTAATAGACTGAACGAACAATCACATTTCTCCTCAAACCGGGTACAGAGCACAAACACGGACGCAGGCATAGTTCATGTTGCGCTCAATGTGAGGAGATAAGTGATTTTTCGTACTTCATTTTCATTGTCTTGA
>JADBJO010003029.1:30000-32500 GCA_016801955.1 Conus betulinus | reverse complement strand
GGACACGTGTGCTCGCATGCTTCTGAGTGTGTGCCCGCGTGATTGACAGTTAAGTTTGATTGTGAATCTGACCTATCGTCTGAAACCAATGTCTTGTCAAATTTACCGTAGCTTATACTGACCTTTCATTGTACGATGATAAAAATCTCAACACATTTTTGTGTAACGAATATTTGTTAAACACTTTGATAAATAAAAAAGGTCCAATTAAATTAATATATCATACATGTTAATGAGGAAAACTGTCCTAATCTTTCCATTCTTTCCTTTCTTCTCGATCTCTCAACCCCTCTTTCTTTCTGTCTGTCTGTCTCTCTCTTCCCCCCTTCTCTCTATCCCTCTCTGTCTGTCAGTCTGTCTCTATTTCTCTCTTTTTTCTTTCTCTCAAAACACACACACACACAACACACACACACACACACACACACACACACACACACACACACACACCACGCACGCGCGCACGCACGCGCACACGCACGTACGTACGTACGCACGCACGTACGCATGTACACACACACACACACACACACACACACACACACACACACACACACACACACACACACTGCCAGCACCACCATCACCACCATCAAACCCCCAGCATGAGAGCAGAGAGAGCCATGGTAATACAGGAAATGGAAGAAGAAAGAGGATGACAAACGAATCCAAAATGCAGTCCAACAAGACCAAAACGGGGAGTGGACACCGCCTGAAAAGCACTACACAGAACTCTCAGCTGGAATGACACAGGACATCATTATGGTTCCTCTCAGGGTGAGCTCCATCCTCAGATCTGTACTTGACCTCCTAACCTCCGATTCAAACTAGGCACACTGAGGGAAACCAAGTCACCCTGCATGCCCGCTCTGCTCGTGCAAACAAATAGTGGACTACGTCCACACGAAGCAGCGCTAACCAAGGCAACGTACGTACTGATATACAAGCAAGTCTGAAATGGAAGAAACGCCAGTCTGGCGCCGAATTTGAAGATAAGCCATTTTCCTTGTCCTGCGTGTTGTTTGTCTTGCCTATAGAAGACCTAAGAGGGCCAAACGCGTTGTCTTTTGTCTTGTGATTTATTTGTTTATGTTTGGCTGATGTATTACTTGATTCGTTTAGATTTCCGACTGCAGTCGCCTCCCTTTGCAACTATGCAAGCAGGCGCGTCAAGAGAACGCCAGTGCCGATGGCACTGCCAGGGGGAAAAGATGGCGCCATCAGAATCACCAGCGCTGAAGTTCTTCACGACAAGAGGCCACTTGATATGGAACAGCTGTGACATCAAGAGCGTGATGTCGTGGCTCACTGCGTGGAGCGGATGACCGGAAGTGCACAGCAGACCTTCAACAATAGAAACCCCATACACCTTCCACAATAGAAACCCCATACACCTTCCACAACAGAAAACCCCAAATACCTTCCACAACAGAAACCCCATACACCTTCCACAACAGAAACTCCAAGCACCTTCCACAACAGAAACCCCATACACCTTCCACAATAGAAACTCCGCACACCTTCCACAATAGAAACTCCATACAGAAACCATTCACAGCAGGCATTCCACAATAGAAATCCCATACCACCTCCCACAATAGAAACCATTTCCACAATAGAAACCCCATACACCTTCCACAATAGAAACTTATACAGAAATCATTCACAACAGACCTCCCACAATAGAAACCCCATACACCCCATACACCTTCCACAGTAGAAACCCCATACACCTTCCACAATAGAAACCTAATACAGAAATCATTCACAGCAGACCTTCAACAATAGAAACCCCATACACCTTCCACAATAGAAACCCCATACACCTTCCACAATAGAAACCCCATACACCTTCCACAATAGAAACTATTACACAGAAATCATTCACAACAGACCTCCCACAATAGAAACCCCATACACCTTCCACAATAGAAACCCCATACACCTTCCACAATAGAAACCCCACACACCTTCCACGATAGAAACTTAGTACAGAAATCATTCACAGCAGACGTTCCACAATAGAAACCCCATACACCTTCCACAATAGAAACCCCATACATCTTCCACAATAGAAAACCCCATACACCTTCCACAATAGAAACTTATACAGAAATCATTCACAACAGACCTCCCACAATAGAAACCCCATACACCATCCACAATAGAAACCCCATACACCTTCCACAATAGGAACCCCATACACCTTCCACAATAGAAACCCCTTACAGAAGTCATTCACAGCAGACCTTCCACAATAGAAACCCCATACAGAAACAATTAGGAAGAGAGGCATGACATTGGTATTGTACTCCACTCTGGGTCATTGAAATAATCCATTCCGATTAAACTCACTGTGTTGCACGAAAGCAAGTTCACATCTACAAGACTGAGACGTATGATTAACATGGTCAGAATGACACAGCCAATATTAGGTAGGTGCCCAAGATCTGACCATCGCGTTGGGCCAATGCGTAGACCAGACCTCTGCTAGGTCGTA
>JADBJO010003029.1:12500-22500 GCA_016801955.1 Conus betulinus | reverse complement strand
TCTTTCATTCCTACTTTTCTATGAACCTTTACTCCCTCTTGTTCCTAGATTCTTATGATACGACTATTCCCTTCATTTCTGGATTTAGAGAGAAAAAAAAAAAGTGTAAATGAGAACTGCCACGTATGCAGTAGCAAACCAGCCGGAACAGAGCGGCGACCACTTTCCCACGCTGTAGGGGCCGTCTTTAACGGGACACACAGAGCAGAACGAGGGTCTGTGGTGATAGCGTTAATGAGTGAGCGAGTGATAAAGCGAACAGCAGAATAAATGTCTGAATGATGGATGAATGTCTTCAGTCTTGTAATTTCTGTCTTTTTTTGTTTGGTGTAATAGTTTTTTTTTTTCAGTCTGAATGATGGGGGATGGAAACATTTGAGGATTAGAACACGGACTTCATACAACTAGATGACTGACAATACTTGTTGAAATGTACTCCGCTCTCTCTCTCTCTCTCTCTCTCTCTCTCTCTCTCTCTCTCTCTCCTCTCCTCTCTCTTCTCTCTCTCTCTCTCTCTCTCTGCTTGTTTGGTTGTTTGTTTTGACATTCTTGACATTCGTCCGAAACCGACTGCTCAAAGCCGAGTCCTTCGAGTCAGAAACAATCGACTACTCGTTAAACTGGATGTTTTAGTCGTTTGATTCTTCTTGTAAATAACTGGCAAAAGTCAATAATCATTCTTGGCTGTTTGTACAGAAAATCGGCCCTGAGGCAAGTCTTTGATTCTAACTCTCTCTACAGGGTTGCTTTTGTAACATAAACACCCCCTGAAGACTGGCGGATTGTTCAGTTTCGCTGCACGTAACATCGACAGTGTTTTTCAGATTGGGAACAGAGATGAATGATTTGTGACATGTTGGTTTCACTAACTGCTCCGGTCTGCAGCAGTCAGAGATTGTTTTTTGCCTTACGTCTGTGCGTGTGGATATTTCGGTCTCTGGTTGTTTTTCCCCCACCTTAAGTTCATCCTCAGACAGTCACTTCGTATGTACTGTCTTTGTCTCTGTCTGTCTCTGTTTCTGTGTCTGTCTATCCCTGTCTCTGTCCGTCCTGTCTGTCTCTGTCTGTCGGTCTGTCTGTCTCTCTCTCTCTCTCCTCTCTCTCTCTCTCTCTCTCTCTGTCTCTCTGAAAAACATACACACAGACACACACCACAACACACATGCAAGCACACGAACGCGCGCGCGCGCGCGCGCCGCGCGCAACACACACACACACACACACACAAACACGCACGGCACGCACGCCACGCACCGCACGCATGCACGCACCACAGCACGCACGCCCGCACCCGCACGCACGCACAACACACACACATATCACACACACACACATACTAGTGCACGCGTGCACGTGGACACTTACACACATATACACTTGGCACGCATGCGCGGATACACGTTCGGACACGCGTGCACGCCTACACACACACACACAACTCACACACACACACACCACAACACACACACACACACACACACATGCACACAAACGTGCGCCGCGCGCGACCCTTACATATGCACTAACACGCGCGCGCCGCGCAAGCGGGCGCTGCTGCACACACACACACACACACACACACACACCCACACACACACACACACACACGCGCGCGCGCAGCGCGCGCGCGCGCGCGCGCCGCGAACGAAATCATGTCAGCACCTGCATACACACAACGAATATACGTTATGCATGTGGGTGTATTTATGCATATCTGAAGGAGCAAACGACCAACAAAGAAAGCAAAAGACACAAAATAGAAAGAAGACAAATTCATATACTACGCCGCTCTCTCCGATACTAACCTAAACCCAGAGAAGGAAGAGAGAGAGAGAGGGAGAGAGAGAGAAAGAGAGAGAGAGAGAGGAACGAGAGACGAGAGAGACAGAGACAGACATACAGACAGACAGACAGACAGGACACACGACAACAGAACAGACGTTTCTTATTATTAATGTCCTTTTTACTAGCTGGCTTTTGCCGTTTGTTTTTTTTTTATTTCACTCGAAGGCATTCAGTGAGATTAGCAATCTTTGTCCGGTGTCGCTTCGTTGGGGTGTTTTGGAGGTGGGCGGTTCCTTTTTCTGTTCTTGCTTGCTGTTCTTTCAAACGATTTAACCCTCCACCCACCCCATCTTCCCCCTCCCTCTCCCGTCTATTCTATTTTAGTCATTTATTTTTTTCTTGTTTTGTGTCTTCTTCGTTCTTCTTTCAGTGTTTTTTTTTTTTTTTTTTTTTTTTGCTTTTCGTTCTGATTACTGTTTTTTGCTTTTTTAGTGCTTTGTAGAAGAGCCAGTATTACATCAGAAATAGCTTCAAAAAGTGACGTGACTGCTAGGCAGAAACTGAAACAAACTTGAAAGTAAAATTATCAGTGTCAACATGGAGCGACTGATGGCGGAGAACGAAGCAACATTTAGAAAGAGAGGGCGTTAGTTACCGCCAAGGACACAGAAAAACAAAGCACAGGACAATTATTGAGTTCGCCAATGAAAGAACCAAACCAAAGTTACAAGACAAACCACGACGCGTTTCGACTTCTTTGGTCGTCTTCAGGCAAGACCAACCAACAACATTCAAGACTATGGAAGCAAAGAATCACTTGTCTCCTCCATTTGGGCGCAAAAATGAACGTGGAATGGGAAACGAGGCTTGCTCTGAAATAGAACAAAGAACGGCAATCCTCATGAAAGATTAGTTGCGCCACTACCATCCTTACAGATACCTACCAAACAATATCGCTCAGCAGTCTCACAGCCTCAGAGCTTTGGCCGAAGCGTCCATTGCATGTTGCAGACTACTCTCTACGTCCTTTTCGGTGGTGTTCATACCGTCTGTGGCCTTTACCAATAACAAGCGAGGGAGAGGATGAAACAGAGTGACAGAGAGACAGAGGAAGGCCTAATCGTCTCGTATATGGATAATGAAATTGATTTGAGGAGAGAGAGAAGAAGGATAGAGAGATCGAGAGAGGGGAGGTCGAGATGGAGGTATGATGATAGAAGAGAGAGAGGGGAGAGAGAGATAAGGGGAGAGAAGAGATGAAGTGATAGCAAGAGAGAGAGAGATAGGGGGCGGGGAGGGGGGACAGAGCAGAGAGAGAAGAGACAGACAGACATCAGACGAGACACAAAGACAGAGTACAGACACGAGGAGACAGGGCGAGACACAGTCAGATATAGCCCGATAAGACAGATGATAGAGGCAGAGACACGGGACACGAGAGAGAGAGGAGGATATAGAGATATAGTGAAGAGAGAGAGAGGCGAGAGAGAGATAGGGAGATGAGAGAGAGAGGCGAGTTTGAAGCGCGACAGAGAGAGAGGAGGGGGGGAGAGAGCGCACTTGGATAGTTATTCATTTCTATCCCATTTGCCCTTCATGAAGAAGACGCAAATCACAAAGATAATGAATGGATCGAGCAAAAAAATGTAACAACATTATCCTACAACAAATGAGAGAGAGATAGAGAGAGAGAGGGATAGAGCTAAGGAGAGAGGAGAGATGAGATAGATGAGAGAGCGAGAGAAGAACTTTGATGTGTCCGCTTATAACGTATCATCGCTATCATTCGTGTCTAATCTATCAGCAGAATCAAGGCATTACAGAAGATTGCGTAGTGGTCTACTTGTTAACCGCTCCATCGCCCTTGATGATGGGCTGGAGATCAAAACTACTTATCTCACTCATAAGATGATGTACCTCGTTCGCGCACACACACGCACACACACACACACACACACACAGCACACACACCACACACAACACACACCCGCAGCACACAACACACACACACACACGCACGCCTCCTAATACGAACACCGCGCGCACAACACACAAACACACACACACACACACCCACACACACACACCCGTCACACACAGCCACACCACACCCACACACACACACACACAGAGGCGCGTGCGCAAGCCCGCGCACGCACACATGCAAACATATGCAAACACACCACACACACACGGCACACACACACACCACACACCACACACACACACACCCACAAACACACCAACACACACCACATTAATCACTCTTTCAATCAGCCTTTCATATCCATTATTGAAATGCCTTTTGGAAAAATCGTACCACATAGCACCTTCTCATGCTCCCCGTTCCGTCTCCTCTTCTCCTGCTTACACCGCTCCGGCTGTGACCGCGCTCCGGCTTTCTGTTTGTGTGATTCGAGTGGCATGTGCAACAGCGCACATACATATGTGTGCTGTTCTTTCTCTCAGTTTTCCCAGGACAGTGCGATTTGTATCAAACCTCGCTGATACAATTCTATTCATGAGCGTGTTGTCCTCCTCAGAGCAAACAAACCAACAACACCAAACATCGAGTCTGTCAAGGAGGCCTTTCACTGTGGATCGCCGAATGTCTGAGGCAAAAGCACGTGCATTTTCAGTCTAATTGCGTATCAAATTGGGTTATATTCGTACCCCATCAGAATGAAAGGCGGCCTTCACAAGCAGATGAGAAGAGAGAGGGGGGGGTGGGGGGGGGGGGGGGGGGGGGGGCTGGGGGTGGGGGGGGGTGGGGGGGGGGGGGGGGGGAAACAAAGGGGGGGGGGGGGGGGGGGGGGGGGGGGGGGGGGGGGGGGGGGGGGGGGGGGAGGGAGGTGGCGGGGGGGCAAGGGAGGGGGGGGGGGGGGGGGGGGGGTTGGGAGGTACAGAGAGGTAAGGGAGGCAGAGATTGACACGAGAGAGGAAGAGGAGAGGAGAGAGGACACACAGATACAGGACAGACAAGACAGAAGATAAGGTGGAGAATACAGAGTTTTGGGTGGAGAGAGAGAGAGAGAGAGAGAGAGAGAGGATGAGAAGATAGGAGGGAGAAGAGAAGGAGAAAGATAGAGATAGACGAGAGGTAAGGGAATGCAACGAGATTGAGAGAGACAGACACACGGACATACAGACGAACATACAGATAGATGTAAGGTAGGACAGACAGAGTTGGAAGGACAGAGAGAGAGAGAGAGGAGGGTGGGGGGTGTGGTAAGGGGTTAAGGAGGACGACAGATTGGAAAGAAGTGGGGAAAAAGAGGAGAGATGAGAGGAGAGAGAGAGAGTGATGAGAGGAAGAGAGAGACGAGAGAGAGAGTCAGAGGAGGAGAGGCCAGGCGTAAGGAGACAGAGGAGAGAGACGAGGTGTTGATGGGCGTGAAGGGGGGGGGAGGTGGGAGGGTGTGGGGGGCGGGGGGGGCAAATCGATAATGAATTCCCTCAGAATCGATCGATCTCATCCTGTCATCCTAAACGCTGTTGCAGTAGCGGGCGAGTGTGCACGAGAACGTGACAATGTTCCAGAAAGCCCTCCATCATAGCCCGTGACATAACAGGATTCCAGTGGAAGAGGGTCAGGGTGTCTTCTTTCCTTCATAATGATCAAATCCGTTTAAACGCACAATGTGCAAGGCCCGTCAGAAAACCATGGCCAAACAGGCGCTTCGAGCAAGGCAGCGGAGGCGACCACTGACAGTGTTTAATTTAAGCCACCGTCTGGAATAATTTGAATTCATTTTTTTTTCTTTTAAGCCCGAAATAAGTTTAACGGAGATGACAGTGCTCGTTTTTTTTCAGTATTATAATATATGTGAACCGAGCTCTCTCTCTTCTCTCTCTCTCTCTCTCTCTCTCTCTCTCTCTCCTCTCTCTCTCTCGCCTCTCTCTCTCTCTCTCTTCCAGGCATTGATTGTCTTCTATTTTTTGTGTGTTAACTTCCTCTTTCTATTATAGCGTTCATGTTTGTTTACTTCAATTTCTAGATTAGTTTTGCTGATGTTGTTATTGCATTTCTAATCTATTTCCCTTTATTGAGGGCCGGATGTTAAAAAAAAAAAGTCATTTTGTGACTTTATTCCGTTTTCCCTCATTAAAAAAAAAGATTCGTTCGATCGTTCGTTCGTTCTCTCTCTCTCTCTCTCCTCTCTCTCTCTCTCTCTCTGAGGAAACATCTATATCAAATTGTGAATTTAAATATGTCAACCGATGACTCTTCTCTCTTCCTCTCTCTCTCTCTCTCTCGCTCTCTATCTGTGTGTTCTGTTGTGTGTGTGTATCTGTTGTTTGTGTGTGTGTTGTGTGTGTTGTGTGTGTGTGTGTGTTGGTGTGTGTGGGTTGTGTGGTGTGTGTGGGGTGGTTCTCTCTCTGTGTCTCTCTCTAATTCTCACAGAAACCACCTTATTCAAATTGCGAATTCAAAATTATGGGAACCGATCTCTCTATCTCTCTCTCCTCTCTCTCTCCTCTCTCTCTATCTCTTTCTCTCTCTCTCTCCTATTCTCAAGAGAACAAGCCTTATGCAAACTGCGAAAGGTATTCAAATTGTTTGTGAGTGAACCGAAATCTCTATATCCTTCTGCTCTCTCTCTCTCTCTCTCTCTCTTCTCTCTATCTCTCTCTCTCTCTTCTCTCTCCTCTCCTCTTCTCTCTTCTTTCTCTCCGCGATGTCAGAGGCCATCCACTATTAAATTGGGCTGGGTAATGTCTTACAACTTCCACAAAAGTTGTTCAAAAGTCTACTTGTATTCATGGAAACTAAGGAGAGACAGCTAGTACCATGAAAAGAGCCTTAATGTATAGTAATGAACCAGCTGGTAATGTTCCTTTCATTGTTGTTACAATGTATCCATGTACCGTTCATAAGGAGCACGCCCGGCAAAATCTTCGAATCTATCTGAATCCTTCTCCCATCTGTCTATGCCAATCTATCTGTGAGTGTGTGTGTGGGTGTGTGTGTGTGTGGTGTGTGTGTGGTGTCTGGTGGGGTTGTGTGTGTGTGTGGTGACTTGTGTGTGTGTGTGTGTGGAGTGTGGTGTGTGTGAGAGTGTGTGAGAGAGAGAAGAGAGAGAGTGAGTGTGTGGTTGTGTGTGTGGTGTGTGTGTGTGTGTGGGGTGTGTGTGTGTGTGTGTGTGTGTGTGTCCATCTGTGTGTCTCTGTGTGTGGGTATGTATATGTGTCTGTGTTTTCTCTCTCTCTCTCTCTCTTAGATCATATAGAGCTATATATCTCTTTTAGAGACTTTTGAGATCCGATTTAATTCTGACTGTCATTTCATTTACAGATTCATCATTCATTCATGATTCATTAATTCTCTCTAACTATCTATATCTCTCTCTCTACTCTCTCTCTCTAAAGTCTCTGTCTCTGGCGTCGGCTGTATGTGTATGCTCTCTCGCTCTCTTAGGATCTCTTCTCTCTCTCTATCTCTCTATCTCTCGCTCTAGCTTTGCCAGCCTCACCTTATAACATCTATCTGATTTACTGGCGGTCTGTATATTATACTTACAGCAGCATGCGCAACGATTACGTACATGTGTGTGCGTCGGTTTCGCAATTCTGTAAGCGAGTGCAGCAAGCAATGCAATAACACCTCTCATACAAATATTTAAAAATAAAATATTCTATTTTTTCTGTCGAGTGGGCGTTTCAAAGTGGATGTCGAATGTCGAATGCCCAAGGCACAGCACGTGCATTTTCAGCCTAATTGTCTGAAAGTTGGTAATATTCTGGACATCAGAATGAAAGGCTCTTGAAAGAGAGGAGCGAGAGGTAGAGGGAGACGGAGGAGGAGGCGCGTGAGAGCAGGAGAGAGAATGTGAGCGGGAGAGGAGAGAGGGGGGGAGTGAGAGCGGGGGGCGACAGACGGACGGGGAGAGGAGTGAGGAGAGGACAGACAGAGGGGTGGTGTGAAGACACAACACATCACCACACAGGGAGAGAGAAGTGACCAGCCAGAGGAGAGGAGACGGGACGGATGGAAGAGAGGGGAAGAGGTGGGGAGGGAGGGAGTTGGACAGAGAGAGAAAAGAGGCTGAGGGGAAAAAAAGAGGAGAAGGGGGAGGGGAAGGGATCTTGCAGAGACATAGAAAGAGGAGGAGGGAGAGGAGGGAGAGAAGGGAGAGAGGACAGGAGAAAGAGAAAGGAAAAAGAGAGAAGGAACCAGAGAGAACGACAAACAGACAACGACACAGACCAAGACAGACAAAGCAGGCAGCAGTGAGCAGAAGACTGGACAGAAGAGAAGAGGAAAAGAAGAAGAGAAGAGAGAGGAGAGAGAGAGAGAGACGAAGAGACGAGGAGAGGTGAGAGGATTCGAGAGAGAGAGAGGAGACCGAGCCAGACAAAACATACAGGCATCGATTAGTTTCGAGAAGAGAAAGAAGTGGGGAGAAAATGAAGAGCAAGGACATACAGAAAAAGTTAGAGAAGAGGAGAAGAGAGCACACAGACACAGGACAGAGGAAAAAAAAAGAAGAGAAGAGCGGAGAGAAAAGGGGCGAGGAGGGAAAAGGCAGACAGACAGAAGGGAAGAGACAGCTACCAGACACAGACAGGACAGACAGACAGACAGACAGAAGGATAGAGAGAGGCGGAGGAGGAGACAGAGAGAGACAGGGAGAGAAAGACAGAGAGAGAAAGCGACGGACAGAGAGAGAGAGAGAGGGGAACGAGGAGAGAGAGGGAAGAGCGAGGCGAGAGAAAGAGAGCCGGGACAGACCGACAGAGGACAGAGAGGAGACACCAGACGAGAGACAGCCAGAGAGGAGAAAGCCAGAGAGAGAGAGACAGACCGAGAGAGGACAGGAGAGAGAGACACCCAGCCACCCCCAGGCCGACGAGAGCGACAGACAGAGAGAGAAGACAGAGAGAGAGAGAGACAGAGAGAGAGGAGAGACACCACGAGAGAGAAATCAAAGAGAGCAACGACATGTTGCAGGCCATACTCGTCTTATCATTGCATGCCGTGTCTATCAGAGTCAGGCCACGACAGGGGGATTGTTGTAGCTACTACTGTTACCTCCATTACCCTAATGATGGCCGGGGGTAACCAGTTATCTCCCTCACTGGAAGCACATGCGAACACACACACACACACACACACACACACCACACACAACACACACACACCACACACACACCACACACACACGCACACACACACACAAACACACACACACACACACACAACACACACACACACACACAGCACACACGCACCACACACACACACACACACACACAACACACACACACACACACATATTGTTATTTAAACAACAGAGCAACGACAACACAACAAGAACACAAGAACACAACGCCACCAAACAAAAATAGCAAACAGCAAACAACAACCGCACACAGCAACAACAACTACAAAGAAACAACAGCAATAGAACAACTACAACAGCAAACAAAGAAGAAGAAGAAGAAGAAAGAAAGACGAAAGAAGTATAGAATGTAAAGATTGAAACTGGAATTAGGTCTTCAGCGTATACATATTCTGGTCCATATGCTCAACTAGGCCCAAACCTTTCTCTAAAGGAACACTCTGAAAAGCACACTAATATATATTTATAAGAAAAACTATATAGTCCAAATTTTACGGTAATAGCTTCAGTTAAACTTAAGTTCGACTCTATGAATGTTTTTTTTTTTTCGAAAACAATGGAACAATCACTCTTCTATGCAATTTTTGTTGTCGCATGTCAGCACCACTTTTGAAATCATCACCTGAATTTAATCTTTGGAAAAGTGTCCAGACTTCTTCCTCCTCAAGAGTATCCAAAAGACAGTTTTTTTGCTTTTAAAGAGCTTCTTTTGATAGTTGCCATACTTACTTAAAAGAAGACGGAAGTGTACAAATTTCGACATGTCAATGCTCAATCTTCCGTTGCAAAAAAAATACTCAAAATCAATCAAATCATCCCCCAATGCCCCCACGCAGTACATACCCATACAAAGATCAGATATCAGATTTAGTAGCAGAATCGGCATATCTGTCACACCGATTTAAAAGAAAAGGCAGGAAGTTATCCATAGTGGAGGGATAAATCAGTTCTTTGAGGCTGGACTCAATTTAGATGGTTCTGTAATCCCGTTGGATGGCTCTGTTCTCTAAATTAATTTTCTACATGGAATATTTTGAAATATTGTCTACCGTCAGGATCCAACCGAGGTGCCATTTCAAGTTTGCAATGGT
>JADBJO010003029.1:0-7500 GCA_016801955.1 Conus betulinus | reverse complement strand
GAGTATAGAGAGACCGCGGAGGATTTTTTGAGAGAGGAGACGGCGGGAGAGGCGCAGAGAGGGAGAGAGATGAGATACTTACATATGAATGCGCATATGTACTATATATGTATGCATTTTTCTCTCACTGCTATATCAGTTTCAGGGAAATAAAGGGAGCATCAATCAGATCGTCATAAACTTCGCCAAATGTCAAGGGATAACGCTTTTACTCATTTTTGTGGAACTACTCGGACAACATAATTACCACACTTCTACACTCTTCCATACGCGGTGTGGAAAGGCGCGACGGCGGGCACGTGCTCAGAACACACAACACACAAAAAACACACCACACACACAACAAACACACACACAACACACAACCACCACATACACATGTACACGTACACCATGCGCGCGCCCACAACCACCACCACCACCACCACCACCAACATCAACACCACATATGAAAGCCAAAAAACACAACCACCAACACATACACACACACACACACACACACCACCACACACCCAAACACACACGACACACACACCAATGCCCATTCGCACACAAAACACACACAAAAACACACACACACACATACATGCACACATTGCACGCACACATGCACACACCCATGCAACCCACCCCCCCCCCCCCCCCCCCCCCCCCCCGCCCCCCCCCCCCCCCCCACCCCCCCCCCCCCCCCCCCCCCCCCCCCCCCCCCCCCCCCCCCCCCCCCCACACACACCCCACAACGCACAGCGAGCCCACACCACACAGAAAACACAACCACAAACACACACACACACCCACACACACACATCCACCAACACACACACACACACACAACACCACACCACCCACACACACACCCAACACACGCACCGCACACGCACATCCACACACGCACACGCACCACAAACAAAACACCACACCACACACACACAACACAACACACACACACACACACCCACACACACACACACACAGAGGCGAATCAAACATTGCAGGACCGCTTTAGTGAAGCAAAGCGAACAAACTACTGTTTTAAGAGGGAAAAGGAGTGCTGACATTGCTATGGTAGAGAGAGAGAGACAGATTTGAGCGATGAGACGAGAGACGAGAGGAGGGAGGAGAAGAGAAAGAGGGGAGATTGGAGAGAGAGATGAGAGGAGCTGGAAGGAGAGAGGAGTGAGCGAGGTGAGAGAGAGACAGAGGAACAGAGACAGAGAGAGGAGGGAGGATGGAGAGATGAGAATGACAGACAGAGACAGAGAGACCAGACGGGCAAACAGACAGACCAGACCAGAAAGAGCAACAGAGAGGAGGGGGGGGAAAGAGGAGAGAGAGAGAGAGTAAGATGAGAGTGAGGGAAAAGACAGACAGAGATAGACGGAGAGCAGCCGATGGCAGAGAGACCAGAGCAGAGGATCGCGACAGAGAGCGAGAGAAGAAGAGAGAGGAGAAGAAGGAGAGAGGAGGAGAGGCGGCCAGAGGAGAGAGTGAGGAGACAAGAGAGGAGAGAGGTGGAGAAGAGACCGAGCCGAGAGAAGAGAGAGAGAGTGGCAGACAGACGAGCAGAGAGAAGGAGAGAAGAGGTCCCGGAGGAGAGGGGGGAGGAGAGCAGAGAGAGAGAGAGAGCACAGACAGACAGATGATATATGACATAGAAAACGCGACGCAGACAGATACAGGAGAGAGGGAGGGATGGAGAGGAGGGGAGAAGACAGACAGGAGAGACAGACAGGGCTAGGCAAAACAGGACAGGGGACCGACAGACACAGAAGAGAGGGAAGAGAACAGGATGGAGAGTTAGGAGACGGGTGAGGACAGACAAGACAGACAGAGAGAGAGAGAAGAGAAAGAGCGAGGGAGACGAGTGAGAGACGAGACCCCGAGCCAGGGAGGGGAGAGACGGAGAGAAGAGGGCAGAACAGATAACAGACAGGACAGAGAAAAAGATGAGGGAAAGGTAGTACAGAGAGACAGGCAAAGAGGGGCGACAGACTGGCAACCTGACAGAGAGGCAAGAGGGGGGCTTAGGGTCCCTGTGGTATGTTGTGTGTTGGGAGAAAGAGGTTTAAAAAAAAAAGAAAAGAACAGACAAGCATCAGAAGAAGGAGAGAAAGCAATATAAAAGTGTTGCTCGGCCCACCACAGATCAGCTCTTCATTTGAGCCTCTGCCTATAACAGTCAGAGCGTGACAGGAGAACGTGCGGCTATACTGTTTGCCATCCATCGACCCTATGATTGGCCTTGTGGGGGAGAAAACTGCTTTGTAGCACACGCAACAGGTATCACCACACCAACACCCACAACACACACACCCACACAAACACACAAACAGCATCACACACACCACTACACGCGGCTGACTGGAAACTTGAAAAACCACCATTATGTTTCTGGTCACGCAACCTTAACACCACCCATGGATTGTACTGACACTACCCATCACACATACCACACCACAACTTCTCACATCCCAAATTACAGATCTCAACATCACCACACACACACACCCACACCCACCACACCACACCACCAACAACAACCACCACACACACACGTCCACACGCTAGCACGCACACCACACGTGCTCTCGTTGTGTGCAAACCATTCCAAACACCATGGCCTTTTTTGGGAAAATGGGAACTATAATAACATAACACAACCTAACTCCTCAAGTAATAGAGACCTCCCGGTGGGAGTGGGGTGGGAGGTGGCTCTACAGCCGGGCCGGTCCCGGGGGGCCGGGGTGGCTCGAGGGGGGGCTACGCGGTGTCCTCCATGGGGGGATTTCTTTTCAGGTGCTGGGGGGGGCCGCTTACCTTTCTCCACTCCCAACCCCCCCTCAGCACATAATTGTACGTTCCAGATGAGGCAAAGTCCATAGTGCACGTTCCCATGCTTTTGGCAATGTGATGGGCCATACTAGCACCCTATCCCCCACCCTATAATGACTATCCTACCCGTCTCCCGTACGGTCTCCTATGGTTTCACCAAGGGCTTGCACGACTCTAGGCGGTCGGAAATTGCACCAACAAACATGAAAGAATATTTCTTGTTTAGCCCGGACCATACCCAAGAAACGACCCCGCCCCCACCACACAATAACAAGCAAGCACAAAACCATGCACTAAAAATTGCATTTTACCAGTCCTTTTCCCCATTCTCTCACCAGTGCTTGGGCGCCTGCCAATTGTAGATGATGTTGGCTTGTGATTCCGTTTTAGGAGAGAGGTTCGTTTTCTCTTTCCTCTTCGTTTTTGTACCTTGCCCAGTTCTTTTATAGAACAGCGATGTACTTAGAACATGGTAACGAAGCAATGCAAGTCTGTCCCCTGTTGTCTGTCCGTGGGTCACAAATGTGTTCCACGTCCGCATCCACGCTAGAGACAAAAACTACTGCTGGGCTGATCTCTTTTCCTGAAAGTTTGGAGGTATGGTTATTTATTGGTTCACGGATTGATGCCCGATGTTTTTATATTATTTGCCAGAATAGAGATGGAGCCGGTTAATTAATGGCTCTCAATAAAACCGGCCCCAAACAGGTTTTTCCCCCCTTCTTTAATATGGAATCTCTCTGAAACGTAGTACGGTCAGCCGATGCTTTAATCTCAGTGAGACGATAAATACAAATTATGACCTCATGGTTCTTGATTGTTACGGTTTCCCTTCCTTTTTTTTTTCAATTAATGATGCAATGCTTTGATTATTACTTTTTTGTTTTTTTTTTTTTTTTTTTTTTTTTTTTTTTTTTTTGGTTTCGTTTTGTTTTGGTGGTTTTTTTTTGGTTTTTTTTTTTTTTTACCTGCGTATTCAAGATATGATCAACACTGGGGTACGTTTTTATTTTTTCTATATGCTTTGCACATCTTGGTTATTATTATAATTGCCTTGACTGTTGTTTGTCTAACCTGAAAAAGAAACAGACCATAGAGGGAGCAGCACACCTCGTGGTTTGTCCACTTGTCATTTGCTTGTCTCTTTCGTTCGGGGCGGAACAGTAGTATCTTCTTCTACTTCTATCTTCTCTTTTATTTTTTCCTTAACGATCTTCAGCTCTTCGAATCTCTCCTTCTTGTGTAGACCTCCTAAGCTTTCAGTTGCATTACGCTGTGTCCATGACGCTCTTCCTGACGATATACCCATCCGGGCTTGTGACACGATACAACCACTAAGCAGCATATCCACCAACGTGCTGTTAGCTTGTTCGCCGAGACAGTTAAGGAACACTCCCCCCCACCAAATGAGTTTAGCGTTCAGCATCGGATTCGACGGGCAAAGTAATTTTAAAGGAGACACAAAACCGTTTTCACCATTTTTGATGACCAGGTTATTGACGACTTGTGGGCTCTCTTTTCTCTCTTCTCTCTCGGTACGCATGCCAACTGGTCGTTGGACCTGTGGACTCTCCTCGCTCCCGTCTCCTCCTCCTCCTCTCTCATCTCTCTCTCTCTCCTCTCTCCTCTCCTCTTTCACCACACACACACACCACATCACACACACACACACACACCAACACACCCCACACACACACCGCACACACACAAACACCCCACACAACCCACACACACACACACACACACACAAACACACACACACACAATCCACGTCAAGATTCTATTCCTTGCAAACAATCGATGTTTCGATCACACTCTGACATGCTTTTCTTTTAATTCAACATTCTTTAAAAAAAGTCGTTGTGCAGCACACGGTTATTTACTTTAACTGTCAGAGTGTCACACCTGTTGGCCGTCAACACCCGAAGTATGTTTTCCTTAGCTGTTTGTCATATAAATCAAAGAAATGCTGAAAATCTCACTTCGTTTTTCCCCCGTTTCCCCCCTCCCCGTCGTTCCTTCCTTCTACACGTTTTCTTCCACACCTACAATTCAAGGTAACTTTGATTGGGCTCTACATGCACATTGTGGAACACCCATTGAAAGATTTTCACTTTTAGAAAACACTATAAAGAGTCTGTCAACCTTTTTTTTTCTCAGAGAGATAGAAATCTGTCAGTGTTCATTTGGAGTTGAGAGACCCGTAGCAGGGCCTTTTATATATTTTGCTGTCCTTGATTGAAATAGGGAATCATTCGCAGGAAGGTTAAATACTTGAAACTTGGTACCATAGTCAACCCTGCATTCTAGTCTGAATGTCTTATTCCAGGACGAAATCATCCGCAATAGCTCTGGTCGGTGATCTCAGTCAGCCTTAACCATCCACTCCCACTGAGGCTTACACAACAATCCCCCGCCCACAATGCTCAACAGGCCATTCCCCCACGCACCTGTCCACTTCCACTGAGGTTACACAACACCAATTCCCCCGCCCACACAATGCTCAACAGCACAT
Source organism: Conus betulinus (assembly GCA_016801955.1). Classification (NCBI taxonomy): domain Eukaryota; kingdom Metazoa; phylum Mollusca; class Gastropoda; order Neogastropoda; family Conidae; genus Conus; species Conus betulinus. The sequence goes on along the minus strand of JADBJO010003029.1, from coordinate 2,153 downwards.
TCCCCCACGCACCTTCCACTTTCCACTGAGGTTACACAACAATTCAATTCCCCGCCCACAATGCTCAACAGGGCATCTCCACCCCTTTGTCCTGTTCAACCCACAGCTGCCCCTTGTCCTGCGGTCAACAGCTTCAAGCAGCAGCAGCAGCAGCATCAGCAGCAGCAGCAGCCTTTTTTTTTTTCAACAACAACACCAACACACAACACACACAAACATATCAACCCACAGGTAAATCAACACTGGACCACCGAGCTTGGGGAGAATGACCGAAAACAACACTGGACATTTTGATCAGAGGCTTTGTGATATTGATATAACCTACATATCATGTTCCCAAACCGGTGAAACAAAAGTAAGAAACATAAAAACATCCAGAGAAATAATAAACGGTTTGACGGAACAAAACGTTTACGATGTTCAAAAACTTTTTGTACAAGTTTACAGAAATTTTTAGAATCGAAAATTGTCTTTGTGAGTCGTGTTTTCCTCACGAGAGGAAAGGCAGTGAATATACCAAGCAAATATGAATGATGACATGATGAAGGTGGAGGATTGTACTTAAGTAATATGAATGATGACAATGATGACAGTGGAGGATTGTACTGTAAGTAAGCTCGTGTCAGTGGCAGATGGATATATCTGGAATCCCTTTCAACTGTAACTTGACAAAAAAAAACTTCCGAGAATTAACGTCTTCTTTCGTTCTTCCTGTCCTTTTTATTGTTTTTTTTTTTCTGTATTTCTTTGTTCTTACTATCGTCTGAAGTCCGGCCATCTAAAATCGAGGTTCTTTCCTCAGTCAGAAAACAATCGATTACTCGTAAAAGCTAGGATGTGGTCTGTCATTCAACACGAATTCCCCTGGATACCCCCCCTCCCCCCCCACCCACACCCTTCATCCCCCCCTCCCCCACGCCCAATGTTGTTTTCACGTCAGGTAATGTAGAAAATGGGTTCTGTGGAACTTGTCATGGCTGAAAATGTCTGGAATGGAAATGAGTTCCGCTGCCACCACTTCTGTCAGCTAACTGGGGTCTGCAGAGTCTAGCACTGTTTGTCACATTCAAGGGCACTTAAGGAGGTTTCAAAAGTGGGGAACATGGTTGAATATAATGTATTGTTTTGTTTGAACCTCTCTCTCTCTCTCTCTCTCTCTCCTCTCTCTCTCTCTCTCTCTCTCTCTCTCTCTCTGGATTTTTTATTCGGTTTTGGAAAACTCTAACTCTCTCTCTCGCTCTCTCCTCTCTCCTCTCTCTCTCTCTCTCTCTCTGTTCTGTCTCTGTCTCTGTCTCTGTCTCTGTCTCTCTCTCTCCTCTCTCTCTCTCTCTCTTTCTCTCTCTCCTCTCTCGCTCTCTCTCTCTCTCCTGCTTTGTCTCTGTGCATCCATGTCAGTATCTGTGTGTCTGTGCCTTTTTCTCTGAAGTCAGGAATGAGGTTTCCAGTCAGGTTCCAGTGGGAACTAGCTCTGCTGGTTGATTAAGTGGAATCTTTCCATCTTTCTGAGAAAACAAAAACCATCATGGGGAAAAGCAAAAGCTTTTTTCTCCTAGGATCAGGGCTTTACAAATTAGTTCAATGCTCTTTGGCAGTAAGAAAATAGTTGATATCCCCGTGGCCTGTAAATTTCTTGGTTCCTATGCCTTGGATGAGGCTGAAGACTTTGGTAGTCGGAAGTACAGCAAAACACACACATCGAATTATCTGTTTGCTAAACATGTTGTATTATATGAATGTAAAATCAATCCTAATCCGCAACACGTTTTGAACGAGTTAAAAAGCAAATAGACAATGGAAAAATACATGTACTGCATGCAAATGCAATTCACACAGAATTTCGTACGAAGTGATATCTCTATCAGAGTCTTGTGGAAAACAGACAGCTGAAGACACCAAAGCCGAAAATGCAGAAGCATCAAAGGAAATTAGGGAGAGAAAAAAGTAAACATCAGTTTACCATAAATATGGGAGTGAAGAATAGAAGTATTTTCTCCTTCCGGGCGATTAGAGAAAAAAGTAAAACATCAGTTCACCACGAATATAGAAATGAAGGATAGAATTATTTTCTCCTTGCGGGCGATTTAGATCAGTTCTACACACAATGGATATAGAATTATTAATGCTTGATGACAAAGGGAAAACGGGAAGAGGAA
>JADBJO010003028.1:268369-270589 GCA_016801955.1 Conus betulinus | reverse complement strand
CCTGTCGGGCTGCATGCACCCTCCGGTCACTGGTAACTAAAGAAGACGTTTTTTCACCTGTTGGTTTCCAGCTGATTGGTATGTCAATACCCTGACCACCATTTGAACCATATATTATCAGTATAATTCTTCACCTAGTCTCGCTCTGTTTCCCTTTCTTGGCTCGCTGGGAACGCTCCGATCTTTTTCGCCAGCCCGCAGGTGTTTTCACTGAAGCCGAATGTTAACAGATCGAAAAGTCTAACGGGTGGTCGGCATTCTGCTGAACGTCTGTTGCCGGTGACTTAGGATTGCAATCTCTGAAGGGACTTCACAAATGACGAACGTTGGTGAGGCGGGGTAGGGGAAGGGGGTGTAGGACGGAGGGGTATGCTGTGAATGCGTTTTGCCAGGCATCTGTCGCTAACATGACAGCACATATGTATGGCCTGTAATATGAACACACACAGACATACACACCACAAACTGTAATATAAACGCACACACACAGACGCGCGCGTGCACGCCAACTCTAAATTTTGATTGAATATGGCGCGCGCATGTGAGAGAAAAAAAGAGTGGGAGAGGACGGTACTCCTGTGCCTAGACACACACATCATTTAAATCAGTTATGTACTCATTATCGCAAAAGTCGTGCAATCGCATCTGGAATGGATTTACAGCTACCTGCCAATGAAATGTGGCTGTCATGAAATAATCATGGCAGCGATGGCAGAATCACTAAAGTATGCGCTTGTAAATGCTTGGGCATTCATGACACCACAAAGAAACGGGCCTTGAATTTGGCTCATGATCAACACGTTTGAAGAGAGGGGAAAGTTAAATTCAAGGGTTTTTTTCTAATCAGTCTCAATATCTATGAATTATTGATAAATGGCGTGGGGGTGGGGGTAGGTGGGGGTGGGGGGTGATCCATATATATGCTGCGTGGTTATAGTGGGAATGGGGGGGGGGGGGGGGGTTTGATCTACATATGCTGCGTGATTGAAATTTTATTGCATCAACATCATTGAAAGCAGTCGGCATTTCAGAAGGGAGGTAAATCACACATAGGTTATCTGCTCCTCACCATACCATTGTGCCTGGATATTGCAAGCAACAATGACTGGGAAAGAACACGGTTTTAAACTGCCAGCTTTCCGCTCTCAGACTCGCGGACGAATCCGACCTTTGAAACAGAATGGGTGTAACCTTTCAAGTCCGTAAGCGTGCCACACGTGCGGGGTTTCGTAACGCAATGTCAACAGAGCTTGACCGCAGCTGGTCCATGGCGGGTATTCGCGGTAATAATGTGACACCTGTCTGATGAAACCGAAAGTAAACCCTATGTTGAAAACAAGTGACCAAAGCCTTTGAAAAAAAAAAAAAAAAAAAAAGCGAAAGCCCTTTGACTCGTTGATTGTGCTGAGGGATAACGCTAATGAGAACCAAGCCGTGAAAATCCGCAACAAACACCTGCCCTGAACTTGGCTAATAATGCACAGGTATGAAGAGACGGGAAAGTTCCAATCACAACTTTTTATTCAATCAGTCCCAAAATTCATGAACTGATGATAATGCGTAGGGGTAAGAGGGCGGTTGATACACATATGCTGCTTGATTGAATTTATAATGGCATAAGCATCAGTGAAAGCAGTCGCCATTTTGGAAGAGAAATAAACCACACATGGTCATCTACTCCCCAGACAGCGATTCTGACTGGACAATCGACTGAAAAATTTATCGGGAAAGATAGCCTTAACAGAACACAGTCCTAACTTGCCAGCTTTCCGCGCCTTCGCACTGGAGGACAAATCCGACCCTCGCTGGAAACGGAATGGCGTAACCGTTCAAAACCCCGAAGCGTGCCATGTCTGCGGGTTTCGTAACGCAATGTCAACAGAGCTTGACCGCAGTTGGTGGTCCATGGCGGGTTTTTTGTTTTTTGATTTTTTGTTTTTGTTTGTTTGTTTGTTTTTTTTAGTAGAAATGTGACACTGACCTGATGAAACCAAAAGTAACCAAAATGTCGAAAAGAAGTAACCAGAGCCTTTGAAGAAAAGAATTATCTTGAGAAAGCCCTTCCAGCCTTAATTGCGCCGAGGGATGACGTTAAAGTGAACAAACCCGTGAAAGTCAGCATAATAAACTGGGGGCCTCTAAACTCTAATACTGCAACGTCAATACCATATACGCACAGAGGATTGGGGAATGGGATGTTTGTCTTTGGGGGCCGTGTGT